>JAYMFT010019840.1:0-16476 GCA_038088735.1 Panulirus argus
ATATATATATATATATATATATATATATATATATATATATATATATATAGTGCTAATGAGATGGCCTTGATTAGGGCATTTAGTTGGCCGTGTTGCCGCAGCTAACAGACATAGAGGTGTGTCTTCTCTGTTTTCGGTATCTTAGTATTCTCTCTTCATTCCGTATGTAAGAATTCTGTTAATATGGCCTGAGTACAGGCAGGGGAAAAGGGACATCTGCAGCTAGTTTAATGGCGTGCTTACGAGCCATAACAAGAGGTAATAAAGCCCTAAGCGTACCGCTTCAGAGAGTCATTCAGTGCGTTGATTGTGAACGAAGCAATGAGCAGTGAACTCAAAGGCTCCTTACCTACAGTGCCAGAAGGCAATAAGGACGAGGTAATATCTTAACTACGTTTCTATTACACCGTACAGGCCGGGGGAACAATGTTATGTTCACTTAAGTGACTTAGCTTTGTGTCAGGTTAAGAATACAGTGTTAGTAACATGTTAGTAAGATTTCCTACATATTAACATCGTTATATCTCTCTTAGAAACGTTATTTCTCTGTTAGTGATATTGCAGTTGTGTCGCACAGCACACCATGACCCAACGGTCACCTCAACATTATCCACATGTGTTACGACATAACAACATTACATAGCATCCCACACCATAGTAACCGTATCCACTTGCCTCACCATTACATCATCATTACTCACACGACTCACACCTTATGGATGAACGCCGTATCATCGCTGTCCACGTCATTTACGCCATAGCAAACAGCACCAACGTTGGTGTGACTCCCACCACAATGCCGTTACTCAACTCACCACACCAGCTCAGAACACGCCATCACTCTGAGTGGCACTGTAGCATCCGTAACCAGCAAGCACAATACACGAACAAAAGGCACAGTTATTCCTGTCCATCCAGGCAAGGCAAACACAGACAACAATAGAATCACAATACCGTAATAATGTGTGGGACTCTGTTGTTGCTGCCTCTGGTGTTCGAATCTTGGGGGTGTACATGGTGGGTATTTACCAGTCGAGCAAATACCACGCCATTCATCAGCCTTCAGCCATGAGCCTTCAGCCATGGGACATAAGCCTTCAGCCATGTGCCTTCAGCCATGGGACATAAGCCTTTAGCCATGAGCCTTCAGCCATGGGACATAAGCCTTTAGCCATGAGCCTTCAACCATGGGACATAAGCCTTTAGCCATGAGCCTTCAGCCATGGGACATAAGCCTTTAGCCATGAGCCTTCAGCCATGGGACATAAGCCTTCAGCCATGAGCCTTCAGCATTCCACACACATTCCTATAGTGGTCACATGATCTCCCGTGACTTAAGGAACCGTCAAGTTTAGTCTTTCGCTGTATCTAGTCGTGCAAGGTTAGCTGGGTGGTACAACAAAGCTGGGAGGTGAGGCCAGGTTACGTGGATGGTACGACTGAGTTAGGTGGGTGGTACTGCCAGATTAGCTGGATAATACAGCAAAGTTACCTGGATGGTACGGCCAAGTTAGCTGGGGTGATACGGTAGAATAAGGTAGGTGGTACAGACCTGTGGGCTCAGTGGGCGTGGGCCCACCCCTGCAATACGTAGGTCTGTCTGACCGACCGGTCATGGCGTCTTCGTCTCTAACAAGCGTTAAGTGTGTGGTATGGCCTCTTGTGGCCTCACTTTGATCGCCTGCCACACGGAACATCAAAGGCAGGGCCATGGGAGTGGGATGGGGGCTTGTTACGCAAGGTGGGGGAAGGGGAGTCCAGATACGCCAGATAGGCGGAGGGTTAGTGTGTGGTGGGGAGCCAGGATACGCCAGGTAGACGTAGCGTTAGTGTGTGGGGAAGGGGAACCCAGACACGCCGGATGGACGGAGGGATGCTGTGAGGAGGAGCCCTGTTAAGCCGGGCGGACGGAGGGATGCTGCGGGGAGGAGCCCAGATACGCCAGGTGGAGGGAGTCTGCTAATGAGATACAGTGACCCGCTCAGAAATGCTTTAAGACCCGTTCAAGATTCGTCACTTCTCAGGACGGTACAGACCACCTGGGATTCGTTACTGTCTACAGGAGATAATAATGACGGTAATTCTATACCCGGAGAGATAAGATGTACTTTGATTGATCTCTCTCTCTCTCTCTCTCTCTCTCTTGAGGTGCAGATGATGTAAATCTCTCGTGATTAGTTTAAGAGAAAGCCTTGTATGGAGTAACAGTGGAGTTTGCCCTTCGCCTGTAGTGAGCTAACACTAGGTACTGCTCGATGGGGCTTGCTATTGATTGAGTTAAAAGTTTCTGCGTGCTGCCCTCTCTCGGGGGATGAGTGAGGGAGGGAGCGAGAGAGGGGGGAGCACACAGGTGAGGGTGTGGTGGCAGCCTCAACAGGTGGCGCTGCTGCTCACCTGTGCGGGGCGGTCCATCTGATCAATGCTGCCTCCTGCCGTGCACGTGATCAATACATGTTGACTACCGTCTGACACTAAGCAATGTTTGTCTCCCTACAGGCGGCTGTACGAGGCGCGGGAGGTGGCGGCGCCGGAGCTACGCCCGCCGCCCGCGGAGCTGCTGCCCCAGAAGGTGAAGGAGCAGGAGAGTGCGGCGCTGGAGGGCGTGGGCGTGCGGGAGGAGGACGACAGGCGTGTGGCCATACGCATCAAGCTGTGCGGGGAGTGCGGCGCGCGCCATGTGGCCGGCACCTGCCCTTTCTCCCGCCCCATCCACGTCCTCCCCGACACGTGCCCGCCGCCCACGCACGCCCACGACCTGCCTCAGCAGAATGGCGTCATCGTGGCTCCGCCCCACCGAGACTCCCCCGTCAACCTCTCTGGCGGAGGCGTAGGGCGGGAGGAGGAGCGGGAGGGGGAGACGTGGCGGGACCCACAACGGCCGGGCTCACCCACCTGCTACGCACGCAACTCCCTCCCTCCCGGCCTTGCCCTTGAGCGACGCGTCCTCCCGCCGCCCCATGACAGCTCAGTGGACGGCGACGGAGATGTGGGCGTAGTGGGCGTGACGCAGGTGCCCGGGCGGCCGGTGGAGGTGGTGGTGGCCCGGGCGGCTATCAGTCGCTACACCCAGCTAGGGCCTGTGGTGGGCGTGCCCGTCAGAGAGCGAGACATTCCCGACGACTTCTGTATGGTCAACCTGTGGGAGGTGAGTAGTCGTCCTATGCCGTCTGCATGCTGACCTTTAAAGATCATATCACCCTCATCATTATCATCCTCATCATATCACCCTCATCATTATCACCCTCATCATATCAGCGTCATCATTATTACCCTCATCATACCATCCTCATCAATATCACCCTCATGATACCATCTCCCTTATATTATCCTCATCATACAAGAAGATTCATGATATCCACAACCCCATGAACTTGTCTGTTCATTATGCGAGCCTTTGTTTTTCATTCTGTTCAGCATTGTACAGCAAGATCATCATATCCGTCGTTATGACTCCATCAATAACAAATCTACACTCCTCCGCTTCGCCAGCCTCGTGTCACTGTCAGCGAGGCATTATGTAAGCCAGGAGCAGAGAGCACTGTTTCCTCCTTCCCGGCACGTGGCAACCTGGCCAGCAGCGGGATTGGCCATATCTGTGACAAGGGGGCTTGTCTGGTCCATGCCTCTGTCCTTGGCTGGTCCATGACTCCGTGCTTGACTGGTCCGTGGCTCCATGTTTGACTGGTCCATGAGACCGCGCTTGTTTGGTCCGTGACTCCTTGCCTGAGAAGTCCGTGGCTCCTTGATTGACTGGTCGGAGGGTTCTAGATTGACTGGTCGGTGGCTCCTACCTGGACTGGTTCGTAGCTTCTTGCTTGACTGGTCCGTTGGCTCTATGCTCGATTTGTCCGTGGTATCAAAGCTGGGCTGCAAGGCGTCGCAGCCACAGTCCAGCCTTTCCTGGCGTCACGCGGGCGAGAGGCCTTGTGGAGGGAGAAGGTTACCGGCTGGGACACTGGCCGGAGGTATTGACCTGGGGTCTAGACAGTCTTATCACAGGCCAAGTGGGGAAAAAGAAAATGATGCTAAATGTGAATGACGAAGTAAGATAACTATTTCAGCTGAAAAACAGAACGAACAATGGCATGTAGGCCATTAGGAGAAACCTCTCGTCGTCGGAGGTAGGGTGGTCTGCCCCCAGGAAGGATCTGGCCCGTCCTAGCAGTCGCTGATAATCAGATGCGTGTGACAGTAGGAGGGCAGCCAGAGGGCAAGGGAGCTAAGTTGGATTTCACACTGGTGGAATCGCTGGCTGATGGATGTGAGGGGACTCACTATTATGTTGAGAGTTATATGAAGATGGGAAGGGAATATGGGAACTTACGGAGGATGAGAACTGAATGACACCATAACACTGTAAATGAAGTGTCGGTGGGAGGCTGTTGGCAATGATGGAAGGCAGGGAGGGGAGAGGGGAGATGTGTGTGTTTGTGTGTTGAGCTGAGACGTTACGAGCAACTGATTGCCCTAATCAAGGCCATTTCGTTGATACTGCATATGCAGTGTCTATGAAAAAAAAATAACTTGTCCATCCCATGTACATTTCCAAAGGCGGAATTGCATGTACATTATAGTACTTTCTCCTCTCTCCTCTGGCCTTGATTACCATCTGCAGACGTCTGGGCATGAAACTGACAAGGTTCCTGAAGTATTCTAGGTCCATGTTTTGGGTCCGTAGGGTCTTGATCTCCTGAATGAGGCGAGGCCCTGATGAGGTGTTGCAGTAAGCGAACTTGGCTTTCATCTTGTTCTCGCAGTTCTCGATTGGGTTATGGTTTGGGTAGTTCCCAGGCCATCCCAGCAGTTGAATACTTTTCTCTAAAAGCCAGTTCATCACCTCTCTATCTTTCTGGCAGGGGGCACTATCCTTCATAAAGTGACCACACCCGTGAACCCCACGAAAGGAAGCAGATGGTTCTCTAGCACTTTCATTGTAGTGTTTTTTAGGTAATAGGTACAACCCTCCCTTACCCATTGCACCGCTAAATCAACCTCAGATCATCACACTATCTGGGTGTTTCACCGTCTCTTCAACTATGCATCAGGCCATCTTTGGAGTCTTTCTTGGTTGTCTTGTATTTTAATGCAATCCTCCACCTTTTCCGCTGATTCAAGTAGGAGTTGACACCTGACAAGTCATTTACAGAGATATAAAGTGTAATGGTACCAGAGCAGAACCCTGTGGCACTCCAGTGATGGCCTTAATCTATTTCGGAAAGGCTCCTCTGAACATGTATCCTGTGTTCCCCTTGCAAAGATGATAGTCCATACATCGAAGGAGCCTTCCCTTATTCATATCTGGTGATCTAGTATATTAATGAGCTTCTGATGAGGCACATTGTCATTGCTTTTTCACAGTCCGGTTGCTGAAAATCCACTCATTCTTTTGTCCAGTTCTGAGTTCACTCTTCCGTACAAATCCAAGAGGTTCATTACAAATGACCGCCTTTTTCTGTAACGGTGTTGTTACTTATTTAGTTAATTTCACTTCTGCAAGAAGTCATATATTTGCTTCCTGTATCTTGTGGACCACACTCGTCAAGAAGATCGGTATTTCAGCGCCTGTTTCCGGTCTCCTTTCAGATATATAAGTATGAGGATTGACCTTTTCCCCTCCCTTGGCACTATGCCTCTCTCCAGTGACATCTTGAAACGTATTTCAAGTGGTTTGTCAAGTGTATCTGCACGCATCTGCAGCCAAGTATATACGGAATCCAGTCAACACCTTGTAGTATAAAGCATTATGTTCTGTTTGATTTGTAAGAGAGAGGGGAGTGGGATGGTCAGGCACCAATACTCGTAGCTCTTTCCACTTTAAATTATTGTTCTTTACTGGCCTTGCTCTCACAAACAATGTATCATCACCTACTGCTGTAATTATGTTGCCTTCTGTAGCAAGGAAATATCAGAATACCTCCAACGTATTCCCTGCATGTCGTAGAACGAGTAAAAGGAGTGCGAGCGGGTGGCTGGAAATCCTACCCTCCAGTTTTTACTTTTCGAAAAGAAGGAACAGAGAAGGCGGCCAAGTGAGGATTTATCCTCTAAGGCTCAGTCCTCTATTCTTGACGCTACCTCGCTAACGCGGGAAATGGCGAATAAATATAATATATACATATATATTCCTAACAATGAACACCTTAACCCTGGTTTAGCGAAGATCAGTATGGCGTCGAAGGTACAGTGAACGATGCCAATGATGTCGAGGATGTAGTGAAGATAGGCGTTTATGAATTCAAGGATGTAGTAAAAAAAAAAAAGAAAAAAATTCATTTGAGGATGAATTAAAGATGCGTTTGTCGAGGGTGAAGTGAATATTCGTTTATTGAAGGTGTAGTGAAGGTGAGCTTGCTGTCGTCTCTTTCTGTAGTAAACATGATGGTGGCATTGATAATGGTTAGGGAACATACCGCATTTGCTCGCGAATGTTGGCAAGTCTTGTTCCATTTTGATTGTTAGAAGGAAATTAGAATTTATGAAAAAATTACATTGCATGTAGTCGCACGTTAAAGAAATATTCAAATATCTCACAAGATAATGACAATAATAAATAGAACTTTTGCTGAGCGAAATGTCAGTGAGTCAGTAGAACCTCCTACGCCCGGCAGTCATGCCAAATCCTTCCATCACTCGGACGAATATTTATAATTTTCAGCCCCAAAATAATGTACAAACCTGTGTGCCTGCCAATACTGTCAATATTTTATGCTTATAGAGGCTTGGCAACCAATTCTTCCTTTTATAAACCCATAAAAAGATGTGAGGTGGTTAATTGGAATATGATCTATGGCAGAGCGAGCGAAAACTTCATAATAACCTTAAACAGGTAAATAAATGTCTTGCAGAACAGAGTCCTGTTATTTTAGTACGAAAATGAAATAAAGATATTCTTCACATTCCAGCCACGAGAGAATGATGTTACGATAATATATATATATATATATATATATATATATATATATATATATATATATATATATTTAACTTGGTTTGATTGGGTAAAAGTTTGTTTATAGACTGAGATTACCAGTTTAATCTGGTATCAGATGAAATTTATTTAAAAAACAAAGTGACATTCCTTTCAATACCTCGTACAGATAACAACAGTTTGTTTAGTTGTGATATCCTGCAGTTGACCTGCATACTCGAGCTTAGAATTATTTTCATGTATTATTTATTATTAATAGTAGTAGTAGTACTAGTAGTAATAGTAGTATTACCACGAGAGTAAGAAACGATTGCAGGAAACAAACGATCGGCAGAGAACAAATAGCGAGTTGAAACTCAACCTGCCTCAGAGTGGGTTGTATTGTGGCTTTCGTCTCGTAAGCTTAGATTTTGCCGGAGATATTTGGCATTTTTCTCAATTTTAGCCGCTGTTTAGGTTTGTGTGTGCCAATGGCTTTGTGTCTACTTCCGACGAAAAATTATCAACGCACACACACACACACGAAGCATAGGCTAGGGTGAGTGTGTGTGTGTGTGTACAGAGGAGGAAAGACAATGTATATATATACAAGGTTAAGGGGCAACATGGTGCGAAGAGAATGAGTGAGGAAAGGTTAACAAAGAGGATATGTGTGTCAGTGGTTAAGGGAACAAGGTGAACCGGAAGACCAAATTTGGTAAACCAGATAGTCCAGGGTTATAATCCTAAGTTGTGTTGTTGTTAACTTTATAAATTAGATCTTGCACGCTTGGCGATTCATGAGGATCAAACAGCACGCTGTTATACACTGCTGCCGTTATTCTTGTGATAACTTGTAACCGATTAGGAAAAGAAAATCTCAATAATATTTTCCAGTTGGATTTTTTTTTCTAGGTAAGTTGCCCAGTGAAATGTAATCGTAGAAGCTAAGTAAAGTTTTATGATTGAATTGGGTAGAAATTGGGTTAGGCTAGAGACTTCGGTTGGTTAGAATCTAGCAAGTCAAGTGAACTAAGAGAGAACTGTTCTTCCTCTGTTGTTGTCAAGTCTCCTCGAAATTGTGGCGAGCCACTCCTGTTAAAATGTCGCTTCGGGCATGACTAATGATGCCTACCTACTAGAGGCTTCTACAGTTACAGCTCAGGGTCACTCTGAGCTTACTAAAGCACACCCGAGGCGAGGCTATTGATCTGCACTTGCCAGTCCTGATATTTGTTTTCGTCAGTTTGCCTTCCCGGCAGACTGCTATCCTCTGCTCATCCTTCCGGCTCCCACCAGCGGGTTGGGTATGTTTTGATTGGCTCAGGACCATCGTAGTTGTATCGGGACGCGTGTAATCTGCAGCTCCACTTCCTGTACATTTTCCAAAGAGGATAGGTAAAGGTTATTAAAGTCTGAGTGGGGAAGGAGAGGTTGAGGTAATTGTTGAAAGTCTCTCGCCCTTATGGCAAGCGTAGCCAGAGTCGAACGTGCCCTGCCCCTAACTACAGAGGTTACAGGAAGCCGTGAGTTCCGTTGGACTGTGCCCTAGGTACATGTGCCATAAAGAATGAAGAGCGTGTGTGTGTCGGAGGTGTTGCGCAAGAGGTTAATCCGAGGCGCGAGGTCTGCCTCTCAGCTTTAGTGGTCGGGTCTCAGCTTTAGTGGGGAGCTATCTCGCAGCTCATTCTCTCTTGCCCTTTGTATAACTTATTCTGTGTTGTGGTTCTCGATACTAGTCGGGTAGCGTGCGTATATGCCTGCACCCCCGTGGTTGCCTGCCCAATAATTAGGAGTCTCTTGTACAAGACTGCTTGGCGAGGAGCCTCCGCTTTGGCACAGGTACGGGAAGACGGAGGTTGTATATTGCTCTGCGTTTGAAGTTGTGTCAATATATCCTCGAGAATCACCATACGACCTTTGATAGAAATATGGTGAGTGTAAATTCCCATCGCGGTAAGATGAATGATGATTTAGAATTCACTTCACAAGCCAAACTCCGCTCGCCTGTTGATTTTTTTGATAGATGAAAATAGTGCTTCTTGGGTGCATTCTGGGGCGCTGGGTCAGGTGGTGCTGGCGTCGTAGACACGAACACCAGTTAATTCGATGTAAGAAATATTCGTATTTTGAAGAAAAAAAAAGGTTGATTTTATAAGTGGCTCTTAATGCCCACCGATTTTTGTTCCTTTTAATGGAAAAAGGATCCCTCTTTAACAATGTATTTTCGCGTGTTAGTGTTTAATGTCTGATATTCTGATCTAGTGTATTCTTGTCTACTGGAATTAGTTGATGTTCCTTCACTCTCCCTATTCTACAGATATCATCTTGTGCCACTGCTCTCATAAACTGTGTGTATGTGTCCTTCCCGCCAAGGCGTAGAACCGTGACACGCGTCTGGCTGCCGCCTTCCCATAGTATCTGTGTGGAGACCAGCCACACGAAGACTGACCGTTATGTTACCTCCTTCTCCCTCCAGACAACGAAGCTGTGGAACTCTCTTCCATCGTTCATTTTTCTCTCTTCCTGCAGCCTTTCCACCGTTAAAAGTAGAGTATGCAAACACCTGGGGAGCTCTAATTGACTTCTTAATTCCTTTTCTTACCCCATTTTCCTTTCACCCGACACGACCATGATTGGAGCCTGTTTTGCCCATGTCATGTAGTTCATTGTGTAACACACACATACACACACACACACACACACACACACACACACACACATACACACTAGTTACTTATATTTCGTGTAAGACGTAAATACTTTGTAAAAGATACTGACAATGTGTAAATAGATGCTCTACATCTATTTGTACTCTACATTTTTTTTCCTTGATTCTACCAGTTATCGTTATGATTAACGTGATCATCGTATGAATTACCTATTTCTTATCATTGTTAGTTACCACAGAATTTTACCAGCAAACAGTCAGCACCAGATAAAGAATGTAAAAACTACAGAGCAATGGAGTCTGAGTGTAAAATGTGTGTCTGGAGCCACTCCCAGGGTGCCAGCTTATTTCTGTCTCAGTTTCAGGTCATTACCTGTGCCACCACCGGCACTGCCGGGACATTCACCTGTCACTGGCCCAAGACAAGAGTGGATTGCGCACGGGACATCACTGTGTTTTGACAGTCCGTTGACTGGGTAGAGTACACGAGGAATGATTGATTGTGATATCAGTCAGTTGCTGCTGGCTTTGAAGCTTTTTAACCACTTGAAGACGACAGTACGACCCCTGGGTATGATAGCGTGACCCTTGAGCTGACTCTTTAATAGTCAGGTCGAAGGCCAGGCCATCGCACGTAAGGATCTTACCGTCCTGCTAATGGGGTTCAGTTGGCCAAGCGTCGGCCAGGTGGCACAGCCGTCATCCTGCCCCCACCAGGAGCTTCCGGAGACGTTAACACCCAACACTTTACTGATCATGTTGTCTGAGTTCTGTTCCGGGTCGGGGGATTACCATTAAGCTTAAGGCTCAGGTTGAAGTTCTCCCAGGGATAGGAATAGCTTTAAGGACCGATAACACTAGAGTATTCAGTAAGGCTGTCTTACTTAAGGCTAGCTAAGTGCGTGGTGGTTTCTTTGACATTTCCTGGGCCCCCCTCGGGCGCTGTCATCATGGTGCAAATGCATCAGTCCGGCTAGCACTTAAATACGTAGACTTTTAATCACTCTATACTTTCAGAACTAGGACGGGTTATACAGTTTTAATCTTGGTCTTTCACCTTTTGAAAGGCATTTATAAGTTTCCCGCAAAAGCTCGTAAGTGATGATCATTCCTTAGTTCTTCTTTTTCTCGTTCAATCGCCAATTTTATGGCTTCGATTATGGCTGTAGTCCGTGACCAGAACCTTTACCATTAGAAGGAAAAAAAAAGATTCCTCACGACTGCAGTTACTTTTTAGCATGATCGCCATGAAGCGGCAATTTGTTCACGACCCTGGAGACTGGCTCGGTGTAACGAAGTTCTTGGGAGAAGCGTTTCTTGCCGGACGAAGCCCCAACAGAAGTCTGAGGTGAAGATTACAATAGGTTTCGGGGAGGACAAGTTTCCATCACCCGAGTGAAGCGACCCAGCCACAGAAGAGGCCCCCTGGGATACGAGCCAGGCAACCGGGGGACGACTTGCTGACTTCACGATTAAATTGACACCTGAGTCGTCCTGGGCTCTCCATGAGAAATCTCGGAAGGATATAACTAAATCGATTGGGTTAGAACAGACGCCTCCTGTGACCGGACTTAGCAAAGTCCAGGACGAAGACCATGCTAACGCCTGCCACTAATGACTTCATTTCTTACTGGATCTTTTCACCTTTTTGCCGAGGTTTGTTGTTGCCCCACGGCTAATCCTTCTGGGTGGGATGCATCTTACGAACCACCTGTCTGCCTACCCACTTCACCTTCAGCATACATTATTTTTTAGCGAGATTCACCAGAGCGTTATGAGCGCGTGCTCTGTATGACGGCACCAGGCCCCCAAGTGTTTCCAAACCTGCTGGTGAAAGCGTCCTCATGCTTGATGAGGCCCCAGCTGGTCTGGCTGATGGCACCGCCTCAATAGACCCATCAGCTGAAATGATGGATCCAAAGGGGGGGGAGTGGGGACATGGAGATTTTGTAAATAGGATGAGACAAAAAAATATGAACGGGCTCGCCTGCTGGGACGAGGGAGGAGGGTATGGCTGAGAGTGACGTGGCAGGACAAGGAATAACGTCGTTACGGCGTCACCTGATTATGACACTGACTTGATCCGAACTGAGCTTTAAGTGATGACGTCACGTAGAACGTACACTGCTTCCTGAAGCATTGTTGCGGAGGAAATGTTTTACTGCACTGTGTTATGTTTGTATAATTAGTCTATCACCATTTGCCCTATTCAGGTGACATTTCTAAATAATATTTGTCAGCATGAGTTTATACCCAGTTAATTATATGTTAGTCTAGTTTTTTTTTTTTTTGCGTAATGACACAAAATTAATTTCATTCTTTATACAGGGTTAAAGTTAACAAATATTACGGAATGGTTTAGATTTTTTTTCGCTCGGTTAATGAATAAAGATTACAAAATGATTTTAATTAAGGACTCTCTCACTGTAAGTCATGACATACACATGTATTTCTAAAGTTTTTTCAACAGTATGTGCAATAGATTACAGTTGATAATGTTGACCCCAGTCGTTGTCAGTCATTATTTACAAAAGAGAATTCTTTAGTATCACTCCTTTTCAGGTCTGGAACCTATTTCAACACTAGTTGAGACACGGCTCAGCTGCAGATAACTGTGGCATTCATATGCCTACAGAAAATGTCATGATCATATATCACTAGAATTATTTCAACCAAGAGCAATTCTTGCCATAAAAACCATAAAGCGGAAAGATAAAACTTTCATTTGAGCTTCAGTTTTCAATCTGTATTTTGATGTAATGATAAAAAGTTCGTCATAGATATTAAAATCATGTTAGAGTAGTGGTCTTGCGTGGGTAGGGATGTAGGTTAAAGCGTAGTGAGGGGCGTGTGTGGTTTTGTAGACCAGGGCGTAGTGAGGGGCGTGGGTGGTGGTGTAGACCAGGGCGTAGTGAGGGGCGTGGGTGGTGGTGTAGACCAGGGCGTGGTAAGGGGCGTGGGAGGTGGTGTAGACCAAGGCGTAGTCAGGGAGGGATGGGTGGTGGTGTAGACCAGGTCGTGTTAGGGGCGTGGGTACAGCGTAGACCAGGGCGTGGTGAGGGGGCCACCGCCGTGCCTCAGGTTCCAGTACGCGCCAGACGGGGACAATAACCGCTCGCCACCCGGTATGTAAAGCGCTGTGAAGATAGATAGCGGGAGACTGGCAGGACTAATGGGAAAGGAGGAAACAGAGGATCAGTCGGACACACAGACACGGAATGGTCCTTAACGGACGATATACATGTGAGTATATGTGGCAGAACCGCAGGTGGTGGCCGACGCGTCGGTGAGACGCGCCCGGGCAAAGATTCAGTGTGACGTATAGAAATGCGAAACACGATAGAAAAAGAAAGAGTATTTGTTGAGAAACTCGTTTGAGACGACCCTCACTTCCCACAGCGTGCCACATCCCACCCCCCCCCCCCCGCCACCACCCCCCCTCCGTGAGTGCCAGGTATGTGTCAACATGACAGGGCCAGCGGCACTACTGTTGTCCCTAGCTGTCACACCCCTCGTCCCACCCACCCCACCCCCCTTCCCATCCCTATCCCTCCGCCTCCCGGCTCTGGTGTCGATTCCCTGCGTCGGTAACTCCCTCATACACTGTCGCTTCACCTGAAAGCAGTGTTTTCATCTTTGACGTCCTAACACATGCCACTTGGACGCGTAGATTTGAGAATGATTTTCTTGTGTTGGACGTGTGGCGCTTGTTGCTTGTATGGCCAAGAAAGCACTGAGGGATGTTTTGTGTAGAGATGAACGTGAATGTAGACCCCTGTCCTGTGAAGTCAGTATCTGTCCGCGTGACCTTTCATCTGGTTAACACCGAAGCTATACTTCCATCACCAGTGACCATCTGGTCAGTTACTTCCCTCACACAGTCCTCCCAGCATCGCCAGTGACATCCCGTCCACTGTCCTCCTTCGTGAGGACCCATACCTTCAACTGTTTACCCTTCGTGACTTCCTTGACTGTTTCGAGCAGCTTTATTGGACTGTGAAAACTACAGGGAATCGTCCTTATTGCTGCATATCGACGATAAGAAAACAAGAATCTCCTGAAGAGGAGATAAAGAGCTTCAGTTGATGTAATTCCCCGTAGTTCTACAGCGGGCTCTGTATATTTACTAACATTGCTAGTAGAACAATCCTTGGGTTTGGATGTGGATCAGATCATCGTGGTTTTGGATTCAGAAAAGGCTTTTGGTCTCGTCCCGAGGAATAGTTGATGGGATGAGCTGGGAGAGGATTAGCACAACCGCTAATAAAGAGTATCTCAACGCTTCCTGTAGCACTAAGAGTCATGTCAGAAATAAGGAGAGAGGAAACGGATTTATGTCAGTCGTGGGGTGAGTCAGGTCAGCATGCTATCACCCTTGTCTTTCATTTTATGGATTGAGTAGTGAAGGACGCTTGGGGAGATGATCCCAACAAAATCACACCTCATAAGTTTATACAGAAGACGTCTTAGTGATTTCTGAGGGCATACAAAATCCATAAGATGTGCCGAATAGATAGCCCTCCAGACAAGAGAAGAAAATGCAGTAAACCTGCACCTAACCAAGTGTGATGAGTTATGACAGTTATGATGTTTCTTTCTTCCCTCGAACAGCTAAGCTTTAGAATTTTCCTCCGTTATCTTTATATATAACCTTTCCACCTTTGAAGTGTCAGATCTACAAGCACCTGCGGAACCCTGATTCAACTTTTGATCTCTTCACCTCTCATTTTATAGCTTTCACTCGTGAAGACCTTTGACTGGATGTGTTTAGCCCGTGCCGTGTTGGGAACTATGATATAAAACAGGCGAGAGATCCTTAGACCTGATTAAGATGGGAAACGTTGAAGAACATTACTGATTGCAAATACATGGGAGTAAATTTAAGTAACGAAAGATTAGTGGATACAGAGATGAACCATTTGAACAGATCAGTAAAACAAAGAATTAAACGTGCTTTACGATACCCATTTTTGTGAGACAGGAGTGTTGAGGGTAGGGTGAGGCCGCTTACCTTGCGATATTACGGCCACTGCTTACACACGAGTCTCGGGACGTGAAAATCTTACATCAGGACTTGGCGCTATACATGGATTAGATATGATATATGGAAAGTATATATTGAATATGGATTATATATGATACATGGGGTAAAACGGGTAAGGAGAACCAGAAATGAGATTATACGAAATACTCTGAAAGAAAGCGACCTACATGGATTTTATAACCTGATGACATCTACGACTGATTAGCGTTATGAAACGAATGGACGAGGGACGATTGTTTGGGAAGTTTTATGAATGGAGAGAAGACCTGTAGGTAAGACCCCAGGAAGCGTTGGAGACCAAATATTGAGGCAGCCTTGGGGTTGGAGATGAGGGTCGCCTGGGTTCGGCTGCAGGAGGATGAACCGCTCTGAAGAATGGAGGAGCCAAGATTGATGAAGGTCAACAACTGACGGGCCATTGGGCTAACGAGAGAAGGGCGAGGAATTTATTTCTTCCCGTGGCCACAATTCATGTCGGGAGCCTTCCCTTGTGGCGTCCGTCTCGCCACCGCCAACTCCTCAGGGTTGAAGCGTCTTGTTGTCACACTCCATTGACCAGCCAAGGCGGTATCTCGGCCTCAGTCACAACCTCCCTATAGGAATCCTTCTCATTCAAGAGTCTCTCCAGCGAACCAGTCACCTTTCGCCACGTTTTCTTCGCCTCACCACCTAGTTTCTCTTCCTCGTTCCCTTCCGCGTCTCCTGACTGGCCTCACACCCCGGAGCGGCACGCCGCAGGAGTTGGCACGCGGGACCAGCCGCGTCCGCACTGATGGATCCCAGAATGTTGAGGGAAGCAGTGAATCAGTGTTAATGTGTCAGTCCACCCGGGGCTGGAGGACCTGGCGGCTCCCGCCTGGGCAGGAGTTTCCCGTGGGGTCTGGAGTGTGTGGTTGGTGGCGTGAATGTCGGTAGCTTTTTTCTTTTTTCTTTAACTTAGTAGTTGTGGTGTCTAATTTGAAATCTTGTCTTGTAATTAGAATCATGTTGATTTGGTGATGTTGTTGTATATTACTTTTTTAGCTGAGGATACGACTGTGGACATGTTACCAACCCCTTGAGCACGATGCGACCCTGAGACATGATAGCATGTCCTTTGTCCTGATCCATAAGGGTCAGGTCAAAGGTCGGGTCATCATACGGAGACGATGGCTGTACGGTCTAGCTCAAGGAACTGAGGGTGACTCGTATACCGTTAACATGACCCTTAGCAGTCAGGACAAAGGCCCGGCCATCATGCGCAAATGGTTGGATTATCATGCCTAAGGGCTGCGCAGTTTTGCCCAGGGACGTAAGGGTCAGTCGTATGCCAGACTAATAAGAGTATCTTAATTCTGGTCGTACCTTCCTCCGTTCATGTAAACAGAAATACTGAAGTTACTGTCTCCAGTTGGCCATGACTTGAACAGAGTATGAACAAAAGAGACTGGGTGTTAGGGATCAACAGAGAGACTGGGTGTTAGGGATCAACAGAGAGACTGGGTGTTAGGGATCAACAGAGAGACGTGTTAGGGATCAACAGAGAGACTGGTAATTAGGGAACCAGTTGGATGACCCTCGACAGATTTGATACCTCTGACCTGTGGTGATCCATCACGTCCACAGGTGTGTGAGGCCGAGGATGTTGTATCCGCTGCTGCTGCTCTGAAGACTTTTTGTTTGTGTCGAGTTCTACAGACAATTCATCAAGTTGCCTAAGAAGCATTTTCTTTCCTGCAAAAGCTGAGAGGCATTTGAAATTTCCTTTATCTGTTGCGAGGAATTGAATGCTCTTTCATATATATATATATATATATATATATATATATATATATATATATATATATATATATAGGAAGAGAGAGGTGTAGGGAA
>JAYMFT010019851.1:0-16475 GCA_038088735.1 Panulirus argus
CCAGGGATTATATATATATATATATATATATATATATATATATATATATATATATATGAGTATATTTGTGTTGTGTGTTTGTGTGTGTGAATTAGAAGTGGAGGGAACAAGGAGAATAGGGAGACCAAATTGGAGATGGAAGGATGGAGTGAAAAAGATTTTGATCGACTGAGGCCAGAACATGCACGAGGTCAAAAGGCGTACATGGGACAGAGCAGTTATATGATCTCCTTTCTTAGCTATAGGCATAACATTTGCCCATTTCCACTGATAATTACACCTTCCACTATTGACTCTCTGACCAATATTTCTTGTGTTGTAGCAAGTGCCTCTGCATATTCTTTCAGCACATATAGGGAGAACTCATCAGATCCATGAGCTGCATGCATCCCAGCCACCAAGGCTTGGCCCCAGAGCATGCATTTTGCTACTGCTTGTTTATATTTAGAGAATGGCTCCCTGAAGGTTGACTGTTATGATATCTTCAAATTCTAATAAACAGCTGAGCTGTGAAGATCTCTTCCACCTTATGTCTTTTCTTTTCCTGTAAATTTTCTATCTTTGAGAGTCAGGTCTACAAACACCTGCAAAACTCCAATTAATTTCCACATTTTTTCTCTTACAGTACTTTATTTCTTTGACCTGAGATGGCCTTTGCTGGATGGATGTTTTTCCCAAGTTATGTCAGTCACATTAAAAGAGAAAGCTTTTTAATAACTTTTCAGTTAAGATGAAATCCAAACCCTAGATTCTTGGTTAATTTTGAAACAGGTCTGTAAGTAGCCCATTTCTTATCACTTCTTAGAAATCTTCCTCAAGCGATTAGCTATGTTTTGCATACACAAAAAATCTCTTTGATGATACCTTATGGTTAACATAAAACCAGGCCCTAGATTCTTAGTTTTTTGAAACTATTGATATATTAGCAGATTCAGACTTTGTGGGCCCATATCTCCACACTTCTGCTGAGAGCAGGGATGCTGCTGACCTTTGGACTTGAATTTACATTAACCAGACACTCTGACAACAACAAACCTATGTATTGCATCAGAGAATGGCAGAGTGGTATTGTTCAGTGGTATAACCACTCATCCCATTATTTTTCCTCTTCATTTCTCCGAAGTTGGTGGCACAACCTTCTTATCGAACAGTATTATATTTCCCAGTTAAATAGATGGATAGATTATTAATAACAGTGTATGGTAGTTAGTAGTTGTGTTTCTAGCAACCTCCTCAGCATGTCTATAGACAGAAGACAGACAGGACTCTTTATAGTGTGTAGACAAGTAATTTGGTATAACATTTTTCCCAAAAATATATCACCCCAGCAGTCAGCAGTGTCTGTTTTGCCAAGGAGATAAGCACTATTTGTTCAGTAAAATCTCTTAATGTTTAGGAATTCAAATGTTTTTGAAAAGAGAGAACATTTATATAACTAACCCAGAATCCATGAAACCACTTTTGATAAAGGACATTTCTATTGGGATTAAGATACTGCTGGCTCAGTATTGTTTTTATGATATAACCCCTGAAGTGAAGAGGGTGACTTCTGTCTTGGCCTTTTATAGAAACTTCACATTCGAAAGAATCAAGAGAAAACATCTTTGGCATTCATATAACACCTTTGTCAGATGTTTCCTTAGTATAAGCATTTTGGATCTACTCCACGTGGTGTTGGATCCTCCTTCGGAAGAGTGAGTTTCTGTTGTGCCTCTGGATTGCCTTCAACCCATAAACTGTGCAGTTTATCTCAGGTGATTCCCCTTTTATGCAAAAATTAGATTTTTTTTTTTTTTTTTTTTTTACAGAATATGTTTACAACTTCCACCTGTAAGGAAAAACCCCAAATAAGTAGTATACTTTCCTCTGTGCTGATGTGTTAGAATTTTAAATGGACTGTATTGAGGTGGGTGGATAGCCAGTGTATGACAATTGTTTGAATTAGATTTGACTTTACACACACATATAAACACACACCACAGGCCTCCTTGGTGTATTGGTTAACGTTACTGACCATGAGTCAATACAGAGCACCCAGGGGTCAGACTGACATGGGTTGAGTCCTGAGCCTGGCAGTTGGCCTAAACCCAACCCAGGTGCTCCTCCTCCATGTGTGGCTGGTCGATAAATGAGTACTTGGCTTAGGCTGGGATGTGTATGTGTGCATACACTCATAGAAGAAAAAGATATGATTTTTTTTTTTTATTTTTTTAATGTTGAAGGCTCCAGTCACTGACAGAAGTCCACATCAAGGCCGGGCCCTAATTGAAATATAGAGAGAATTGAGAAAGGGGGAAAAACAGACAGGGAAAGTATTTACATGTTTATACAAGGTTGAGAGATGAGGAAACAATTGTACAACTCTCCCCCTGTAATACACTAATAGTAATCAAATAATCAGTATTATAGGGAGAAAGTTGTACAATTATGTTTCCTCATCTCTTAACCTTGTATATACATTAAAAGAGCAGAGGTGACTCAGACAAGACACAAAAGAGGAGATTTAACTTAGGAAAGCACACAAGCCTCAACAATTTTAATGGTAACCAGGGCATTTAGGCAGGAGGTTCTGTGAAAGTTACAGTCAAGCAGTAGGTACATAGGTACTACTGTCCTTAATTACTGAGGTATTGTTAAGAAACAGGAATGAATGTTGTAATAAAAGATATAAAAAAACTCAGGAGTTTTGAGATATGCAATGATGAAGATATAAACTTCTCTTCAGCCAGCAAGCCTTTGCAAGACAAATGAGGGCAATAAATGAGAATAGCAGGATAAGAAAGGAGGAACAAAGAGACTGTAACAAGAAAATTTGCCGACAAAGCAAGATAGAATCCTAAACTTTTCCATAGTTTCTTTAGGAGTCATTTGTTGATTAAAGAGTAGCTAATCAGGCAGAGGGATTCAGAGGGAAGAATTGTTGAGAGTGATATAAGGATAATTAAGGAACTGAGTAACAATTTCAAATATGTTTTTGCAGTAGAAGACACTATAGCCTTAGAAAAAACTTGAGATATCCAGAAAAGACTTGGGCAGAATACTTAGTCTTGACCCATATAATGTTCCTGGTCCTAATGAAATTTTGCCATATTTTCTGAAGATTTATGCTGATGCAGTTGATAAACTAATTGAAATACTGTTCAACATATCACCAAAGAGAGGCACAGTGCCAAGGGAATGGAAATGGGCAAACATCATACCTGTCCATAAGAAAGGAGACGGACAAAAAAGGTTGGTGCAAACGATCTGCGAATGCTAAAATGCTAGGTAAATCAGCCCTGTGGAGCAGTTGTGTTGGTGTCATCACTGTGGCAGATCCTGACTGGCCAAAGGCAGGTCTGGATCAAGTGGGCTGCCACTACCATAAGTTTGTGGATAGTGTTGGATGGGTAAAGCTAGTGCTACCCCACCATTTTGATGGGATGTTAGAAATTTCTAACCCCATAGCTATCAAAAAGATATCAGTCATTGCCTCTAGGACACTGTCAAAGGAAAAAGGTTTTTCAAACTTTAAAATCTCCATTTATACAGGGACAAGATGTTGCTCCTCGACAAACTCTTCTGGAACCGATGCATCATGATCTGATACAGATAAAGAGTGACCCTGAAAACCTTTCAAGATTGTGCAATAGTGGCAGCTCCATGGCAACCATCCAGGGTACTTCTATGTCTTCTTTAGAGGCTGCAGAGGATGCCAGGGCAAAAGGGCAGCTACTTCAAGAAATAACACGTGTTGCTGAGACTTTTGAGCCGTATAGTTCACCTCCTACTACATCTGGATGTTACCGGAACTACAGTTTAGCTCCTGAACCATCATCCCATGCAGAGTATATATGTAAGTGTTGAATTTTTAGTTTTTCTAAATACCAAATTTTCAGTTTGTCTATGATTTATCCTTTCACATACATTTATTCTTGAGTATTGTTTTGACTTATGCATTTTCACTCTTAATTTTGAAGTAAACTTTCATTATTCTAGAAAATGAGTGAAACATTGGTAGATTCTAGAAGTTTCATAATGTTTTTGCATTGCTGATGACCATAATTTCTTCCAGACAATTAACATTTGTAATAGGGAGAAACCTTTTTTGATTTCTGGAGCTGTTTTATGTTTTCATGATTTAATCTAATATAATAAAAGGTTTAATGAATTAGGAAAAATTCTGACTAGGCTGATTTTTTTCTCCATCTGTGTTCATTTCAGCAGATCAAGGTTTCAGACATTAGTTATAAATTTTTTTTTGTGGGATTAGTGGAGATTTTATCTTTCTGTGCTATTTGTTTGATGATTGATAAAAGGGAATATCTGAGGATTGGCAGAATGCATGGAGGTGCCATTGTATTAAGGCTAAGGGGATAAAGGTGAGTGCTCAAACTACAGAGGCATAAGTTTGTTGTGTATACCTGGAAAATTATATGTGAGGGTATTGATTGAGAGGAAGGCATGTACAGAACACCAGATTGGGGAGGAGCAGTGTGGTTTTAGAATTGGTAGAGGATGTGTATCAGGTTTTTACTTTGAAGAATGTGTGTGAGAAATACTCAGAAAAAACAGATGGATTTGTATGTGGCATTTATATATCCAGAGAAGGCATATGATGGGGTTGATAGAGATGCTTTGTGGAAGGTATTAAGAATATATGGTGTGCGAGGTAAGCTGCTAGAAGTAGTGAGAAGTTTTTATCTAGGGTTGTCACCATGGTTGTTTAATCTGTATATGGATGGAGTGTTAGGGAGGTAAATGCAAGAATTTTGGAAAGGGGCGAGTTTGCAGTCTGTTAGGATGAGAGGGCCTCAGAAGTGAGTTCATTGTTGTTTGCCAGTGATACAGCACTGGTGGCTGATTCGATAGAGAAACTGCAGAAGTTGGTGACTGAGTTTGGAATGGTGTATGAAAGGAGAAAGTTGAGAGTAAATGGGAATAAGTGCAAGGTTATTAGGTTCAACAGGGTTGAGGGACTTGTTATATGGGATGTAAGTTAGAGTGGAGAAAAATTGGAGGAAGTGAAGTGGCTTAGATATCTGGGAGTGGACTTGGCAGTGAATGGAACCATGGAAGCAGAAGTGAGTCATTGGATGGGGGAGAGGGCGATGAAGAATGCGTGGAAAGAGAGAACGTTGTCTCAGAAAGCGATAGTGGTTATGTTTGTAGGAATAGTAGTTCCAACAATATTATATGGTTGGGAGGCATGGGCTATAGGTAGGGTTGTGATTAGGAGGTGGATGTGTTGGAAATGAAATGTTTAAGGACAATAAGTG
The DNA here is from genome assembly GCA_038088735.1 of Panulirus argus. NCBI lineage: Eukaryota > Metazoa > Arthropoda > Malacostraca > Decapoda > Palinuridae > Panulirus > Panulirus argus. The sequence goes on from JAYMFT010019851.1 coordinate 5,259, forward strand.
GTGTGAGGTGGTTTGATTGAGTAAGTAATAAAAGGGTAAGATAGATGTGTGGTAATTAGAAATGTGGTTGAGAGAGCAGAAGAGGGTGTGTTGAAATGGTTTGGATATATAGTGAGAATGAGTGAGGAAAGGTTGACAAAGAGAATATATATGTCAGAGGTGGAGGGAACAAGGAGAAGTGGGAGACCAAGTTGGAGGTGGAATTGGAATGATGTGGTATACTGGGGATGATGTGCCATCATTTGACTGAACTAGGGCATGTGAAAGGTCTATGGGACCTGGATGTGGATAGGGAGCTGTGGTTTCAGTGCATTACACATGACAGCTAGAAAATGAGTGTGAGCGGATGTGGCCTTTCTTCGTGTGTTTCCTGGCGCTACCTCACTGACACAGCGAGTGGTGATACTGTTTCCTGTGGGGTGGGGTGGCTCAGGGAATGGAAGGCATGCAAGTATGAATATGTACACATGTATTTTTGTATATGCATTTGTATGTGTGTGTATGTATATGTATATACAGTAATCCCTCGATTTAACGAACTGATAGGGGGAGGAGGTGTCCGTTAATGCCGAAAGTCCGTTGAATGAAATGCATCCATTTTTTTTTATATAGTATACTATATACAGTAATACAATATAGAGTTCACACATTTTTTTAACTTCTATATCACTCAATGCCATTTTGAATTATAAGGACTACAAATTTATTTAATAAACATAGTCACAATTCTCTGTATACAACCTGACTGCACAATAGCCTGAGGCAGACTGAGACTGAAACAAAGCGCGTATACCCCACACTACCAAAAACAAGTGCGATATGAAATGCTCAGAGTGCGGTGTTTGGGACTTTTGAATTCTATTTAATTTTTTTCAGTTATTATTAATTAAGGTATTTGCCCAGTCTGTTAAATCCGAAATTCATTATATCAGAGTCCTTAAAATCAAGGGATTACTGTGTATAAATATACATATATATTTATTTATTTATTATACTTGATCGCTGTTTCCTGCGTCAGTGAGGTAGCGCCAGGAAAAAGACGAAGAAAGACCCATCCCTCCACATATACACATATATACATACATGCACACATATGCACAGTAGATATACATACATATCAACATACACATATATTCATACATACACATACTCACATGTACATGTTTACACTTGCTCGCCCCCATCCACTCCTGATGCCACCCCTCCCACGGGAAATAGCATCGCCGCCCCCCACGCCAGTGAGGTAGCGCCAGGAGACAGATGAAATGGCCACATTCACTCACACTCAGTCTCTAGCTTTCATGTGTAATACACTGAAACCACAGCTCCCTTTCCACATCCAGGCCCCACAGACCTTTCCGTGGTTTATCCCAGACACTTCAAATGCCCTGGTTCAGTCCACTGACAGCATGTCGAACCCGGTATACCACATAGTACCATTTAACTCAATTCTGTGCAGGTCTTTCACCCTCCTGCATGTTTAGGCCCTGACTGCTCAAAATCCCTTTCACTCCATCCTTCCACCTCCAATTTGATCTCCTGCTTCTACTTGTTACCTCCACCTCTGATACATATATCCTCTTCGTCAGCCTTTCCTCACTCATTCATTCCACAATTATATCTCCTCTTTATGTCCTCTCTCAACTCCATTCTTTTAATGTCTTCATGTACCACAGTCAAACTTGATCACTATGATCGCTTCTAATTGGTCAGTCAGTCCCTCTCATTCTTGTATGCTCATTAACATGTTGGTTTTGGAAATTTCCAAGTATACACTTAAAAACTTGCATCTTCATGACTCCCCATCATAATGAGAATTGAAAATCCCCCACTATCAGTACTTTATCGTCTCTAAGAAGCGTGTTTTGCTGCTTCATACATCATCCTGATTGCTCCTTCATTGTTGTCAATGTATATTTGTTCTGGATTGTTGCATTTCTTCATATATAATAATGTTTGTAATTATCTATTTGTACTGTATAGAGAGGTAGTTTTACATTCGTTGGGGCCTATCTCTTTAACAGTCTCTACTATCATACAGCTTCTTAAATTAAGTACGGTGTCTGCACATTATTCTATTCCATTCGTCCATCACTCTTATACTATGAAATCGAATGTAACCTTAGTTGAAGTGTAGTTGAAAAAGAAAATTTTTTAGTGAAAGAGAAAAGATAGGCATTTGGGAGGTACTTACAAGGAAGGAGTGCAAATGATTGGGAGATGTATATGAGAAAGTGGCAGGAGATCAAGAGGAAGTTGCAGGGGATGAAAAAGAGGGCAAATGAGAGTTGGGGTGAGAGAGCATAATTATACTTAAGAGGGAATATAAAGATGTTTTAGAAAGGGGTAAATAATTTTTTTAATTATCATCAATTAATATACTGTATTATTATGTTTCAGGTCCTTAAATCTGAAATCCGTTATATTAGGGTCCATTAAATCAAGGGTTTACTGTACTTCTTTACATCTTTTTTAACATTGTTAGCTTCTTGTTGAACTTCATGTTACATCCTTTGGTTGCTCTATCCTTACATCTCTCAATGAACTGTTTACTGACCACATAATCAGTCTGTTTTAAAAGCTTAAAGTTTGTGATCAGGTCACACCTCTATTTCTTTTTCCTTCCAAGGTTGACAAATGTAAAACCTTTAGCCTTTCCCCGTAACTTGGCTTCCTTAATTCTGGCACCATCTTTGTTGCAATGAGCATACACACACTCACAAATATAAACTTATCAGAAAGTGATATAATTGAAGCAACCGATCAACTTAAGAGAAAACTCATCTCCATGGCCAGATGTGATTCCAGCAATCTTTCTGAAGAAGATAAAAGAAGCAATAATCAAATCTCTTACAATGATGCTGAGATTAATATGCAAAGAAGGATCCAAACTATTGATAAGGCAGTACAAACCAGTTTGCCTTACTTAACACATTATCAAATAATTTGAGAAAGTAATTAGAAACATTTAATGAAACCTCTCATTTTATACAGATCCATCCATGAAGGCCAGCATGGTTTTGTCCCTGGTAAAAGTATGCAACCACAACTACTAACCCATTATGATGATATATATGAAAGTCTGATGGATGGGAAAAGAATGGACACTATTTTATTTTTTCAAGAGCATTTGAATAAGTAAACTTTAGAGTGTTACTATAGAAAGCAGCAAGTCAAAAATATAAAAAGATGACCAAGAGAATGGATCATAGAATTTCATACCTCCAGAAAATTCAAAGAAGTTGCAAATGGAAACATATGAGGAAGATGTACTGTCAGGGGTACTGCATTGAACAGTTCTAGCCACAATACTCTTAGCAATCATTTTCTTGGACATAGATAAGGATGTATGAGACAGTGTAGTCAGATATTTCACAGATGACATGAAAGTAATGTAAAAGAATGTTGAAGATCAAAGGAAAAATTCCGACCCGGACAATACCTATGAGAGGGCTGACGAGATCTTAATGGAAGTTAATGAAGAGAAATTTAGCTTATTAGTCAAGGTAACAGCTAACACTACAGCACTGCCTTTATACAAAGATACAAAGGCCCTACAGGAAAAGAATTAGTGAAGCAAACATTAGAGATTTGGGAGTAATTAATATTTCATTTATAACTGTCCTGGACCAAAATTTATCAGTCTTGTGTTACCCAGGACCTTTCTAAAAGGGTGCTTTGGCCTAAGGCTGTGCTACCTCTATTAGCAGGGAAACGTAGACTCATTTGGAGAGAGAAATTCTATGACTAATTTTGTACTCCCAGTGATACAGCCTCGCCAAAGGTGACTTTTGAATGGGGGTGTAAACTCAAACAGGTGAAGTAATTATCAGTGATAAACTTGAATTCAAGGAATATGTCAAAAAGGTAGTGCTTTTAAGCCAAACAGAGTGGTACGATACTGAGAACATCTGCAACATGAAACAAGACACTTAATGATGAAAAATATTTGGTATATATTATAGAGGAAGTAAACTCAAATACTGTAGTGTTGTATGGTCACCAGCGGGACAGACTGAATTAAACAAGACACGAAGAATACAGAAACATATCACACGTAAGATAAACTGAACGAAGCATATGAATTATAATGAGCAGTTAAAAAATGTAGAGCTTTGTAATAAGTCTTGAAAGTCTGAGGAAGACACATATGACAACACATGCCTGGCAAAAAATACAGCAACCAGACTAGGACGATATATAATCATTTTGTCGAGTAATTCCTGGAAACATAATAAAATACATAAAATAAAGAATGAATGCCCAGCAAGGAAGTTGGTATGATTATTTAATGCAGTACTGTGTGATCTAAAAAATTCTTAATGAAGTGATGATAGAAGCTTTCAGAACCTAGAATAGATAGCTATGCCACAGGAGTGGAGTAGCTGTAGAAAAGAATAGCATTATATAACAAGCAAGACAAGTGAGGGGATGAGGCAAGGTGGTCAAGGAAACATTGCTCGTCAACATAAAAGTCAACTGGTAAGCTCAGTGCACCAGCCCTGCTGCCAAGGCAAAATCTCATCGTAGGTAGATTGGTACCTAACTTCTTTGATGGGTTTTCTCTATGAGCTCTTTGTGCTTCTTTAGGTGTGGTGACTGAGCTTAAGAAGCATTTCTAGTTTTGGCCTTTTGTGAAATATGAACAGCTTGCTAAATATTTTTTGATCTATATACTTGAAAGCTAGTTTGCCAGTAGACAATTTGTTTCCTTAACTATTCTCCAAATCTGGGACTCTGGTGACAAGTTTGGGATGATTTTGACTCCCAACTCCTTCTCATACATGGAATCCTGAAGCTCATTTCATGCTAGATAATAATCCTATTGAGACCTTGTTTCACTCTGTTCCATCATTATTACTGTACATATGCTTCGGTTGAATTTCATCAACCAAGTAGCAGACCAACTTTGGGGTCTGTTTAGGTCCCTTGTTAAGCTGATGCAATCCTCATCTTATTTCACTCCCCTCATGACCTCTGCATCATCTGCAAACATATTCAGGTAGGAGTCCATACCTTCAGGCAAGTCATTTACATAAATCAAGAAGAGTAATGGTACAGAAACCTGCGGCACTCAGGCAAGTCATTTACATAAATCAAGAAGAGTAATGGTACAGAAACCTGCGGCACTCCACTGCTTACCTTGAAACATTTAGAAAAGCCTCCTCTGACATGCATCCTCATTTTCCTTCCACTGAGATCATCTATCCAACAAAGTAGTTTCATCCTTATTCCTGCCTGGTGGTCTAGCCTTGTAATCAGCTTCTCATGAAGTACAGTGCCATATGCTTCCCTGCACTCCAGATAAACAATCTACCCAGGATTCCCTTTAGTGTGAGCTCACTCTCTTCTAGAACTTTATGAGATTTATTTGATAACAGCTCCTTTCCCTAAACCTGTGGTCTCTCACTTACATAATTTTTCCTCATTAGAAAGTTATCCACTTGTTTTTATTATCTTTTCCAGAACCTTAAACATCACACTCATAAGCAAGACTGGTCTGTAGTTCAGCACCTGTTCCCAGTCTCCTTTCTTAGCACTACATCTCTCTCTGTTAACCCCTTGAACAACATTATAAATGGTTTATCTAGCATAACTGCACACATGCTCGGCACCAGTGGTGAAATTTCATCACGATTATTGACAATGAATGGTTCAAGATCTTTTCCAATTTTGTTAATATCTTCTCTAGATATCTCAAAGATATTTAAAACCTTCACCCCATTCCATCTCACTTGTGTTGGGGCTAAAGAGTCTTCCACAGTGAATACAATTTTGAACTTGTATTTCATTTCCTCACATATCTTTACATCATCCTCTACAATTCTTCCCTCTAAATCCCTCCCCTAATTAGCTTCATTTTAACTGACAACACATTCCTGATGGATATGTGCAAAAATTTAAATTTCCTCCTGCCTCGTCTGCATCTTTATTCCTCCTTTCTTATCCAGCTATACTTGTTCTTTACTATTTCATACCGAGTAAAAGTTAGCTAGCTGAGGTGCTGACTATCTTTTTACCACTGCACATCTTATAGCTCCTTTGCATTTTGGCATCTTTTATAAAGCGGTTCTTCCTTTTTCTTACCATTTCTCTTTATTTAAGTCTTGAGGTACCCATGTTCCTACTCCTTCTTTATACATTTCAAAGAAACTCTCTCCACAAAGCCCTGGTTTCTGGTGTTGAACTCCATGTCCCATTTCCATTTTCTAAGTCACCACTAAAGTTGTTGAGGTTTGCGTAGTCTACTGTTTATGTCTCATCTCACCTCCACTCTTTTATGTCCTCATTTACTTGAGCATTACATGATCACTTCTTCCCAATGGTGTATCATATATAACATTCTCAATATTCAAACTGGCATTGCCGGATTCTGCTTGCATGAAGTTACACTGCAAGTGAAAATTTGCCTTTATTAAAGTTTTTGTCTTATTGGGAGTGCGGTCTCATCAAAGAACTCGCTAAAGGCTTCCACATTACCTTTTTACTAAATGTAGTGCAGCCTTAGGCTACAGGAGTCTTTAGTAAGATCCTGGGTAACTTCACAACTCATTCATAGAAATTTGATCTTGGGTAATTATGCATAAACATCTGGACTAGTATATGTGAACATAGGATTTAGCATTGATGGTGTATCAGTCCCTCTCGTCAAAGAGTACTTCCCAATATGCTGCTATGGGAAATTTTCTTGTATGTACTCTAAAAAAGCTTGTCTTCATGACCTCCTCTCACCATGAGAATTCAAATTCCCCCAGTCTGTCTCCTTAAAACTGAAATCCTCCATCATCAGTATTTACCAATTTATGAAAAGTGAATGTTTTACAGCATCATGTACCATCCAGATTGTTCCAAGTCAACATTATCACTGTATTTGCTATGGATCATTCCAGTTTTCTGGAGGATTAATAATACTAATACCATAACGTACTCCTCTAGTTACTCCTCCCATTATGTACTGCCTGAATAGGCCATCCTCCACTATTTCTTGAAACTTACGGCTATCTTGTACTAAGAGGGCCATTTCTCTCCCTCCTTTGCCTCTCTCTCCCTTCTTACTATCATGTATCCTTATGGGCAAAACAGGTAAGGTCTTTATATCTTTAGTGAGCCTTGTTTCCAAAACTCCAACAATACAGGTGCACTTTCCTTCATATGATCCTTGAATTTCAACTCTTTACCATTTACTGTTAATCCATCAACATTTGGATATATCACTCTTGGTCTGACATTACCATCTTGTAACACTCCTGCCTTTCATGCAAGGCTGGCTGGGCTGCTCTGTCCTCTTGCCTCATTTTCCTTCTGTTTTTTTCTTCTGAATGTATTCTTTGCTTCTGTCTCTCTCTTCCTTCATCGCATTTGATAGATATCTCACTGAATTCCATCCTGCCTTTGGTTTCTTAGTTTGCTTAAGTGCTTCTCAGCTAGAAGACTCCAAGTCAAACATAACTGCTTGCCTCCTTACGTCTTGATTATGACCACCAAGTCTTCATTCACCACCAAAATTGTGTTTGACAGTTCCATTACCACCAGTAATCTTTGAATAAGCATTTCTACCTTCCCTTTGAATAAGCATTTCTACCTTCTTTCTTATTGGGTACATGATCCTCCAAAACAAAAATAGTCAGTGATTTACATACATTGACTTCCTGTGCAGAAGTCAATCTATGTACTTTTAGTTGTCTATTTATGGATATATGATTGGACTTTAAATTCTTAAGGTCCCTTCTTTTGATCTCTTTTCTATCAAAGTATTTATAAAACTTCCTAACAAGATAGCATCCTCTCTTCTTTCAGAAAGGTTGTTTTATCTGTCCTACACTCCATTGCTAAAGAAATATAATTTGTATGTCTTATGACTTTTCTCGTATTTTGTCTAATTTTGATTTAATCAATTGGCTCCTCCCTATTTTAATGAAAAGCTTAATACCAACAATATCAGATCTATTCATAAACTTGAAAGTTATAATCTTGTCTCCCATTCTTTCCAAAGTAGGCAAGTCTCATCTGTGCCTGCAATCCTCTCCTGGTGGTTCATTTCCTGCTGTTGAAACTTCTCCAGCAGATGTATTTTCTCAAAAGAGTTTGACTAAAGTGGTAATTCATCCTGTAAGTTGGGCCTGATATATGGTAAATAATTTTTCAAAATCCTCTTCTTGTACAATGGTAATTTTAACATTAATTTGCTGAATACTATAAAGTTCACCTCCTGTACAGCTCTCACAGTGAGGATTTCTGTTAATAAGATGGGTATTGTGTAAACCCAAAATCTCCCACACACATTTCTGTAAAATTTTCCCTGGGAAATGACACCAATAACCTGGTTTGTTAAACTTTAATTTTGATGCCACCCAATTCATGGCTAAAGTGTGTGTGTGTGTGTGAGTACGTGTGATTACCTACTTTTAGTTGTCAGTTTATAGATACATGATGGGACTTCAACATTCTTAAGGTCCTTTTTGTTGACCTCTCATTTCTGTCATACTGTTTATAGAACTTTTTAATACTTGTAGCAATCTCTGTTCTCTCACTCTCTCTATATGCCCAGCTCTGCTACTACAGAAATACAATTTATGTTTTTCTAAATTTTCTTTTACTAAGTCTAAATACAATTTATATCTTTTCTAACTTTCCTTTTATCAAATCTACTTCTCTGATTTAATTAATTGGCTTCTGCCTTTTCCCATGATTACTCCTTATCACCTTACACTTAGGTGAGCTGCATTTCATTAACCATATATTTTTATCAACATTCATAAATATATTTCTATAAGATTTATAGTCCTGGCAAGTCATTTACATATATCAGAAACAGCTATGACCCAACAACTACTTTAACCATTCTGAAGGGACACCTTTGATGCATCCTCTTTTCATTACTACAGTCCTTTTGTAATTTTCAATCCACTATTGTCGTCTTTTTATGTCCTTTTAGAAATATTATTGTGTTTACTGCTCCCAATAGAAAACTTATTTTCCCCAATACCATAAACATTATGTATCTTAATAATACTAGCACTTCTTCTTCCCCCTGACAAGAATACTCCTTGGTCCATTGCAGCATCTCGACCTCCAAATAATGTTTATAACTGTTTAATACCTTCTTGCAGTCTAAGAAGACAAGGTTCACTTACCCATGCACTTTTGACGCAGTAATTTTTTCCATTTCAAATGATCATACATTTGCCATTTTATCATATTTCTCATTACTATACACAACATGCTTGCTAATGATACCAGCATGGAGTTTGCTGCATTTTCCCCATCTCCTCACCATAAATAGGCACGACAGTATGCTCTCTTCTGTTCTTTGACACCAGTCATGCTTCCATCAATTTCCTGTTCATTTTAACTGTTTCAGTCATAGCCACATTAAAAAAGTTATATCCCCAGTCAGTCAAATTTTTAGCAAAATATGAAATATTAATAAAAGTTATGAACCACCCACACAACAAGAGCCATTTAAACCTGGTTTGTCAGACATCTAAACCATGGCATGCTGTTTAGGTATCTAAATCTTAGCACATCACTGCCATTTAAAGCCACCAAATAATCAATTACCTTCACTCGTTTTCTTCTGCTGTGCATGGAAAATGAACTTTCCTCCTGACATGTTGGATTATGATAGTTAGCATTTATCATCTGAAATCTTTCTTTACAATGTGTAACAGGGTAATGGGGTGGCCCACATAGATTACAGTAAAACATCTTCCCACCATGGTTTTCCCTAGCAAATTGAAGCACAATTATTATGGACCACTGGGCTAGTTAGAGTTGCCAGTGATGTGTGGCACCTGTGAAAGCCTCTAGTGAAAAAAAGAACAATTGGTTCCTTCAGATGTGGGCAAGAAAATTTACAGTATCTATGGTGTACTTACTTAGGACTGTACCGAAAATCATATGCTGTTCTTAGTTAAGACCAACTTAGGACTGTACCATACATCATATGCTGTTCTTAGTTAAGACCAAGAGTTAAATGACCTGGTATCATCAGGGCCATGCACATTCTATGGATCACGGTCCTTTATGAGCCTACTTGTATCTTGCCTACAAATACACTTCTTTCCATGTTCTCTCCCTTTTCTATATCATTAGTTTTGATAATAATGTCTTCCCATGTGCATACACTCAGGAACATTGCATTTAGTTCCTAACATTTCCTTCTGTTTTGGAACACTACAATTAGTTCCAAGTATTTCCTTATGTTTCAACTATCCTTCACTGATCAGTCCTTCAGTGTGATTACTTGTTAACTGATAATTGCTCTAATTCATGAAAGTTTATCATTTGCCAAGCTCCATTTCTCTACTCTCCTTTCTCAGTATATTCATTTTTTTCTCTCACACCTTTGAAATGCTGCTTGACTTCTGTACTGTCCATATCTTCATTGCTCATCTCTACTTTTAGTATCATATTGTCGTGTTAGATCATTTTTCTAAAAGCCTTTCTGTATTTTACCTTTGGCACTAACCTACTGACTACAGACTTCACAAAACCTTTTGGAACAGGTCCATACTCACACAACAGAACTCTGTCTCTAAATATGTTTACCTCTGAGTTTCCCCTCTTTTGCAGGGCTTTGATTCCTTTGTTGTTATTGTATATAAGGGACCCCATATCTCAAGCTTCTTTTTCTATCATAGTCACCAGAATTTCATTTTTTCTACATTATTTTCTTTCTTTAACTTGTCCTAGTTGTCTACTACTCTTTTAATAGTGTAAGTACTTACTTATTATGACTTTCCAAATGCTCAATTTGATATGATCCTAGTTGAATGGACCCTCGACTCAGGTATATGTTCCACTGTGGATCTTATATGCTCTCATTGTCTTCCCTCGTCTAACCTTCTTCCAACGTGAGCAAATCTAAGACTGTTGACTTTTCCCAGTACCTTCCCAACCAAACTTCTGGTACCAGCTTTTGTTGCCTTCCTCTGGACCTTCCCCAGCATACACCCCTTTAATCCTTTGGAATCATAATCAAATTTCATGAAGTAACTTTGACATCAGTCTTTTTCAACCAAGATGTGAAATTGTGTAAATGCACAGCCTTGTTTCAACAAGTATATTAAGGCCCCAGGCCAAGTGAGGATTTTTCCTCTAAGGCTCAATCCCTATGTTCTTAACGCTACCTCGCTAAAGCGGGAAACAGCGAATATGTATGGAAAAAAAAAAAAAAAAAAAAAAAAAAAAAAAAAAAAAAAAAAAAAAAAAAAA
>JAYMFT010019862.1:0-16475 GCA_038088735.1 Panulirus argus
TTTCCATGGTTTACCCCAGATGCTTCACATGCCCTGGTTCAGTCCATTGACAGCACGTCGACCCCAGTATACCACATTGTTCCATTTCACTCTATTTCGGGCACGCCTTTCACCATCCTGCATGTTCAGGCCCTAACCGCTAAAAATCCCTTTCGCTCCATCCTTCCACCTCCAATTTGGTCTCCCACTTCTTTTTCCCTCCACCTCTGAAACATATATCTATATATATAGTGTTATATGTATATATAGTGTTAATGAGATGGCCTTGATTTGGGCATTCAGTTGCCTGTGCTCTCAGTTAAGAAAAAAAAAACTGTGCAAGATATCCTGTTACTGTGGAACTGGATATGGACCAGATCTTCACTACAGATATTTCATACAATATGATATACTTCATTAAATTTTCAAGGCATGTACTAAAACGCTTATATTGTACATGATACTGCATGATGAATGGTTGGATGTGGACCAGACTTGTATCACAGATATTGCTTATACAGCTTTAAATTTGATCATGTTTTAAAAGTTAGGGTCAAAGGTCAGGATTACTGGATCTTACCGAGTTCAAAGTATCTGAAGATTGTGTATCAAACATAAACCATAATCTGCTTTGAGAGCTCTTTATCAGATTTTAGTTTAGGATGTCTGTAGAATGTCAGAGTCAAATGTAATAGAATGCAATTAACTATTTGCATACAGAACATCTTATGACTTTATTGATGGATAGTAACCAGAACCATGGATACCATCTACAAAGTTATACACCTGAATGATATTTGAACACGCAAGTTCAAAGATCAAGGTGCTTTGCACACAATATACCATGACTGTTTGAATGGATATTGACAAAACTTGTGTCCCAGATACCTCATCAAATTTTGACGTCTGATTGTGGAATTCTGTTCCAGTCATCCCTGAACCTGTGACCCATTGCTGTTTTAACCAACGAAATATGGGTTCATGAAGCACTTCATGCTGGTTCAGGGTCAGTGGTCAAGGTCATGTTCAGTTAATCCACTAACATCCACGTTGTTTTATTCCCTTCCCTAAACATTCAAGGATATTGTACCCTTACAGAATGAAACATAAACAGCATAAAGGTAAATTTAGCATTGTAATACCCAAGGAGATACTGTTCCAGTGCTATCAGAGTTAAAAGATGACAATGTTGCTTTTATTTATGTCCTGATGTTTATTTTTTTGACCTTATGTATTGAGGGAATGATTGTCATTTTGCTTTTATTCCTTTATAAACAAAATTATTTTTAAGTACAGTGTACTGCATTACCAGCTTTGTAACATTTATAGAGATACTGTATATAGTATATATCAGCAGAAAATTGCAAATTTGACAACATTGACACTTGTGCTTTTCTGTACCCTGTAATGTCTGCATTGTAACTGAGAGTGATTGTCCCATGAAAGCATATAGCACCCATATGCACATCCCTGCAACCTTAAAAGAAAATAATGTGGTTGGAATTCTCGTTGCTGAGATCTTCATCTCTGGATGTTGATCACATGTCAGAAATCTTTGTTGTGGATGTTAAAGGGCTGAATGGTCTTTAATGCATGAGCACACATTGACTCATGACTTGTTGAATGGATGTTAACCATACCTGTACCACAGATAGTATATACAAATTTCTGTTTCTGATTAATTTTTGGATGTCAGAGGTCAAGGTCATATGTAATTAAAATGTTCTTTTTGATTCTGTTTAGAGTACTGGAAGATTTGATGGGTTGTTAACAAAATTTCTACCAAAATCATACCTAAAAAGTTTTATTCTCCATTCATTTTGGGAGATTAGTGTCAGTTGTCGAGTGGTTCTAAAATGCTTGTATGTGGGCCAGACTAGTCCCTAAGATAATATGTACTAAGCTGTACACTTGTTATACTGTAGATTTTCATGATCAAGTGGACAAAGATCTAGGTCACAAGATTTTTGGTACTTGATATCCTACTGATGCTTGTTTACACAATATCTGAAGACAGTGAATGGATGAGAACTAAACTTGTACCAGATATACTACATAGTGTTTTGTGTAAAATTAACTTTAGGTTATTAGGAGTCTAAGTTCAAGGTCACAAGTCATGCAGTAAATGCTTGTGTACATAGGACTTGATGACTTGATCTGATCTGATTAGATACTGATCAAACCTGCAGTAGATACTGTAAGCTGTGTTATGCATGTGAAAGACATTTGGGCATCATGGGCAGAGGTCAAGGATTTGAGCTTATGTGAACTAAAATGTTACTAAAGGCTTATGGACACTATCTCATAATTGGGCAAATGGATATTGACCAAGTTTTTACTGCAGATACTGTATACTAGTGTGAAGTTCCGTGGCTAATTAAGATTTAGAGGTTGGGATCAAAGTCATGTGAAATTAAATGCCTCTTTACACAGTATCTGAATGCTTGCTGAGTGGGTATTGAACAAACTTCTATGACATATAGCTCTCTTCATTTGAGTATGTTTTGGATGTTCGGGTTGAAGGTAGAGGTTTCTTATATAGGGGGGAAAAGCGTGTAAAATATTTTTAATTGTGTTGATACCCCAGGGAAAAGGAGTTTGTAATCACTGTAGACACATTATGATAGGGAATAAAGTAGATATAGTGGGTAACATGTTTACCTGATTTCATACTGTGGAGAGAAAAGACAGTGGCAGATTGTTTTCCTGTGTGCATTATCAGTAATGGAAGGCAGACTTAGACAAAACTGCAGGAGAGGTTTTAAAGGAAATCTTATGAAAATCATGTGTTCACTGTATAAGGTATTTTATTGTATTTTGTCAAATGACTAATATCTTTTAATTGATTTCATTTTGCTAATGGATATTAATTTTATTGTTTCAACTTTTATAGATGTTGATGAGGCTCAGTCCATGTATGAAAACCCCAGAACTAATATAGAAGAAACTGCAGTGAAGGAGGAAATTCCTGAAATCAAGACAGAAATATCTTCGACTGTTGTAGAAATTGACCCGCCAGAGGAAGATGTAACCCCAACAGATCATACTCCAGCTGATCCCACTCCTTCCACAGATCAACCTCCAACAGCATGTTCAATAAATGCAGAATCCAGTGAGAAACAATTAGTTACTGATGGGGAGAATACCAACAGCTCAGAGGCCACAAGCAACAGCGATGGTGGGGAGGTTCCCAGAAGTGGTCGCCGCAATGTGGCACGAAGGGGTCGACGCCGAAGTGTTGGCACTGGAGGAGTTGACCAAGACACTGGTGGTAGGATTTTTGTTTTACTCACTGTATTTAGGTTTTAGTTGAAGATTAAAGTCTTTGAGTATTACGTTGATTGAATAGAATGTAAAACCACAGTTATGTAAGGCTGTGGTTAGAGCACTTTCTGTTTGCTTGTATACGTGGGAGACATAGGTTGTTTTGTTTAATGAATTGCACTGTAGTCCTGTTTAATCATCATGTATGAAATAGGTGAAAAGTAAGAAAAAATTATTGACATTTTTACTAATGTGCATGAAGCATGTTTGTAGCTGGGCCAGTTGGGTCAGATGTGACACATTGTAGATTTGATTGAATTGTCACTCCATATCTCAAACCAAAGGCATTCAGGTTACACCCGTGGGGAATGTATGTGTTTTTAAATAAGATCACGGCATACTCTTATCTTACAGAGGCAGCCCCTCAAAGAGAGACTCCAAGAAGAGCAGCACGCTCTATTCAGCGCTATGGTCACATTGATGCAGAATCAGATGGGTTTGCTGACTCGGATCCTGATTTCCACTTGAGTGACTCTGATGATGATCCAGACTTTAATCCCATTAACAGAAAGGTACAGTACTAAAAGAAAATAATTTGAATGCCAGTGCTTCCTATGAAAAATAAAAGGTATTTTTTGCAAAATTTTGTCTTAACATGATGAAGAACATGAAACATTTTTCTTTTGGCACATTTACGCATGCTTTCACTTTTATCTCATAACATTACCATATGCCTTCTTCTCGTATAATTTCTTAGATGGTTTTTCATAATCCTTTCCATTTTGAAGTATATACCCATCTGTCTTTACAGGATTTCTTTCATCATTTTCATCTCTTCATATCGCTATTATTCTTGGTTCTTTATCAGCAGCAGTTCCTTGCTGCTATGAAAACTGTAATCATATAATATTTTTGCATTATCTATGCTTTGATAATATCTTGTTTGTTCTGCTTGCTGTTGGTTTTTAAACTTAGCTTCTTGTTGGTACTACTGATTAGAAAGATATTTCTAATTTAAATATATTTAGATTAACTTTCATCCACATGAGTTCATTACTTATTATCTAGATCACCCAATAGATATTTCTAATTTAAATATATTTAGATTAATTTTCATCCACATGAGTTCATTACTTATTATCTAGATCCCCATATTGGGTGAAGCTATTGTGTTCATGTATTATTTATCTCTACTGTTGTTACCCAGCACTTAACTAAAGGTTCTTGCAGCCCAAGGCTGCACTACTTTCAGTAGTAAGGAAATGTTGACTACCTTGGATTGAGAAGTTCTTTGACGAGACTGTACTCCCAGTGATACAGGCTCGCCAAAGGTGACTTTTCACTTGCAGTGTAACCTTGAGCAGGCAGAGTCTGGTAACACATAATTCACCCTTCAGCATGTTATGTTCAGGCCCCCATCGCTCATTATCTTTTTCATTCCATCTGTCCATCTCCAATTTGATCTCCCCATTCTCCTTGTTCCCTCCACTTCTGACACATATATCCTCTTTGTCAACCTTTCTTCACTTATTCTCTCCATATGTCTGAACCATTTCAGCACACTCTTCTGGTCACTCACTCAACTCTTTTATTACCACACATCTCTCTTAACCTTTTATTACATACTTGATAACCACCTCACATGTCTTACTGTCCTCAAAAATTAATTTCTAGAGCATCCACCCTCCTGAACACAAGCTTATCTAGAGCCCATGCCTTGCATCCATACAACATTGTTAGGACTTCTTTACCTTCAAACATACCCATTTTTGCCCTTTCCAATAAAGAACCTTTGCCCCCAACCCACCTTGTGACTCACTTCTGCTTTCGTGGTTCCATTTGCTGCCGTGTCCTCTGCCAGGTTTCCAAAACACTTTACTCTTGAATTTCTCCATTCAAACTCATGCCTCAGCAAACCTGCCCCTTTGCCTTGCTAAACCTAATAACCTTACTTTATTTGCATTTACTCTCAACATCCTTCATTCACACACTCTGCCAGACTCACCTTCAGCAGTTTCTCACTCGAATCTGCTGCCAGTTCTGTTTCTTAAGCAAACAAGTGACCTACTTCCCAGGTCCCTTACCCGTTACAGACTGCAAACTCACCATGTATTTGTTAGACCTTCCACAAGGCATGTCTGTCAACCCTATCGTATGCTTTTTTCAGGTCCATAAATGGCACATACAAATCCTGTTTCTCTAAGTATACCTCATACACATTTTTTAAAGTAAACACTTACTTGATCCACATATCCTCTGCCACTCCTGAAACCACATTGTTCCTCCCAAGTCTCATGCTTTGTACCTCCCTTCACTCTCCCAATCACCACTCTCTTATACAATTCACCAAGTACACTCAACAAACTTATACCTCTAGTTTCAACCCATGTTTGTGTCCCTTGCCTTGTCTTATGCCATATACATGCATTCAACTAATCCTTAGGCACCTCACCATCATCCATACATGCATTAAAAATCCTATCCAACTAATTGTTTTACTCTGATAACATCCTTCCAGAACATTAATTCTCCCAGAAGTTTGCTGATACTTGCTGACCTCAACTCTCATTTGCCCTCTTTTTCAGCCCCTGCACCTTCCCCTTGACCTCCTGCTGCTTTCTCTTGTGCATCTCCCAATTACTCACTCTCCTTCCTTGTAAGTACTACTTATAAACCTCTTTTGTCTGTTTCACTAGCAACTTAACTTTGTCATCTCTCCTCTCACTCTTTTCTCACCTGTCCACATCCCACCATCTGTATGCTATACTCTTCTCTTTCTCTTGCCATTACTGCTCCCCTAAATCTCTGCCATTCCTCACTAACTCCCTTAGCTATATTTTCTCTCTGCTTTTGCCATTCTACACTCAAGTCTTGGTATTTATTCAAACAAGCCATTTTTGCAAGCTCATTTTCTTTCATCCCCCCCTCATCCATGATATTCCTTTATTCTGAAACCCCTACAAATCTTCACCCCATCTCCACCAGGTTTTGATAAGATATCCCACCAGCTCCTTTCAGCATATTTATATCAAACAGACTCTTTTGCATGACTAGCAGTTAGTACAAAATCCAAAAATGATTGCTTATCATCTTTCTTACCTCACTTATACTTATGAACGTCCCCAATTTGAAACCAGGTGTTCCCAGTCACTATTCCTTTTTCAGCACAATATCTCCACAAGCTGTAGATGCCTCATGCCTTCCCATTATACCCTCATCTCCACAATACCCACTCTCACATTCAAATTGCCCATCACTGTCTATCTCTGATGCCTGTTCCCTTCAGGAACTCCCTCAAGGGGTTGGCCTCAGCAAAAGTCTCCTTAATTGGTGAACCCCATTGCTGCTTCTTGGCCTTTAGTTCCTTAGGACATTCTACACCCAGTTTTTCATGGTATTTCTTCAAACAAGCCTTTTTTCCAAGCTCACTCTCTTTCATCTCCTCTCACCCACAATATTTCTGTATTCTGAAAGCCTCTTCATATCTTCACCCTTGCTTCCATCAGCTTATGATGAGATATCCCACCAACTGCCCCTCATTGCACATTCATATCCAAGAGACTCTCTTTTACATAACTGTCAGTTAGTATGTAAGTCACTAATGCCTGCTTATCACTTTTCTTACCCCATGTAAACCTATGTATGTCCCCATTTTTAAACCAGGTGTTGCCAGTCACTAGTCGTTTTTCAGCACACAGATTCACATGCTGTTCTTATTCACACCACCAGGTACTTCATTCCCTCCCATTATAACCTCACATCCACATTACCCACTCTTACATTCAAATCACCCATCACTATCTATCTATATATCTAATGCCCGTTCCCTATGGAAACTCTCTCAAAGGGTTGGCCATGCAAAAGTTTCCATAACTGATGAACCCCAGTGCTGCTTCTTAGCCTTTAGTGCCTCACCCTTAACAGGCCATTGGCAAAGGGCAACTCTAGTGCACTGTTTTCAGAGGTTCCTACCCATTGTTCATACTGACTACTTCCATCTCTTGAGTCTATCACCTTTCAGTGATATTTGATATCTTGCATGAAAACTGCTGACACACTTACTCAGCTGCTCTCAGTATACTTACCTCTCTTTGTCAATCTTCTTTTGGCCAGGTGCATAAGCACCAATAATCGCCCACCTCAAGAATTTACCCTTGAGCTTTGTATCATTCAAAGCAAGAATACCTAGGTCCTTTTCCTCAAACGGACTCCCTGTCTCTCCTTTTCTCATCCTGGTCACTTTGAAATGCATTCAGACACTCCAGCTTGAGCATTAAAGGAGGATATGCACTCCTCAATTGACTCCTTTTGTTCCAGTGTTTTGAAACTGAAGTACAAGGAGAGGATTCCCTACCCCCCCACACCCACCCCTCTTAGTTGCCTTGTACAATGTGCAGGGAATACCTGGGAAGTATTTTTTCTTCCTTACCCCCAGGAATAAATGTATCTATTTCTGAATATTCTTCATTCTTCATCTAATTTGAGTCCTGATATTTTCAGTTGTTATAGCTCATTCTGAAAAGTTGCAAAACATATCTTCATTTTGCATTTCTTTGGATAAGGGCCAGGTATTATGAGTGTTATTGGAACATCTCATTCATCATGTTCCCATGGATATTTTGTGCAGTGCATGAATTACAGTAATATTCATGGAGAGGCCCTCAGTCATGGCACCCATCTCTACTGCATCTAGTTTTTAAGGGTATGTTGATCCAGTTACTAATTGAACACAGTGTTTACTGTAATGATAGGAAAAAGGAAAGGGACTACAGTTCAGAGATGTCTTTCATAAATGTGAAGATATTTAAGAGAAGAGGAATTGCATTTTGTTGATGTCTTTGCCATCTTGTATGAATTTGGAAAAACATTGAAGTCTTTTTTCACTTCATATTTCCCTGTTGTTTCTCACCTCAAATTTGTGACATTCAATTGAGTAAATTTTCAGGCAAATGCAGCAAGTGATGAGGAAGACTTTAGGCCTCGGAGAGGTCGTGGGCGTGGACGAGGAGTAGGAGGATATAGAAGTAAGTGTAGCATTATAACCTTTTTTCTTTCATATAGATTTATATCATGTTAACGTGGCTTAATTGTTCTTTGCACTGCCGGCAAACACAAGAGATGTGTTGGCAAAACCTGTAATGTATGATGGGATCCAAGGACTATGTGGTAGATCTTAGTTTTCATTAATGAAAAAATGATTTCATTGATCCATTATCATTTATCTACCATTCTTTCTGTATCTCTGATGCCTTTTCGTAATTGGAACTCCCTCATGGTGGTGGCCATGGCAATAGAGTATTCATAACTAGTGAACTCCTGCTCTGCTTCTTAGCCTTTAGTGCCTCACCCATAACAGGCCACTGACAGGGGACAAATCTAGAACATTCTTTGCAGAAGCTCCTACCTACAATTCCCACTGCCTGCTTCTACCTAATGCTCCTGCCTAATGTGCATACCTACTACTTCTACCTAATGTTTCTCTCTAATATTCCTGCCTAAATGTTCTTACTTACTACCTCATTCTACTGCTCGTACCATTTTGCCAAAAGGCAGGGCTAAGTACATAGTGCTCACTACAGGGAAATCTAGAGTTACAAAGAATGAGCTGTGTGAGTTTGGTGTTGTCAGTTGTTATGTATGAAAAGGAGAGAGTGTATGTTTGTGCACAGAATGTCATATAAGTCCACATGAGGGGTGAGGCAGAAGGAAAAGACAGCTGCCTGGGTCAGAGGATTGCAACTTGACAAGCACTGAATTGCTGGCTCACTACAAACAAGATGGTAAAAGTGGAAAAAATTAGATGCGATAAACCCCCATTCTAGCAGACTAATGTGTGGGAAAGGAGGCCCATTTGAAACAAAATTCTGTTACATCCTGAATTTATCTAAGGAGCATTGATAAATGAAATATTAACAAGTCTAGTGGAAATTTTAATTTCTTTGAGGCTTGAGGTGTTCCCATAGTAGGAGAGACTACTCTGAAATGGGGCATAAATAAGGCACAAGTTATTTTCCCCATGCTCATGATCTATTAGTTTCAGCTTTTCAGTGAAGCTGAGTTGTTTCTTGGATTCTTAGTGCATGCATCACTGATAGCAATCTTATCTGCCATGATTTATTACAAAAAGACAGTCCCCTCTACCTTGAAAAATAATGCAGTTGCATGAGAACAAGGGCACTGAGTTTATTTATGTGTTGATCAAGTGGGTGCTTATCTCAGACTGATGGTAAGCACGTCGTGTTTGAACTTGAAATTTTCACTTAGATTATCTTTGTAGGTGTAAAGGCACAAAAGATATGTTGTGCCATTAAGTGATTTTAAGCCTGTGTAATTATGTGTATGTGTACAGAGAACACATGTTATTCGCATAGAGAAAAGATATGCCAAGGTGATGTGCAACAGGCTGTCACATGTTCTCTTGACACTTAGCACTGCAGACTGAGTATGTGAGCTAGTTGACTATTTTGTTACATCCCATACTCAGTCCAGTGGCTCCTTAGCTGACTGGACTAAATTTGCAATGTAACAGACTTTTTTTGAAAATGCCTGTTAGACCCCAAACTTATTCCAATGGGGCCCAAGGGTCCATGAGAAGCCGAAGTTTGATACATTGAAATATGTTAAAACAGGGGTACTGTTATGGTAGGAGCAAAAAAAGTTAAGGATGGGCAGTAAGATGGTCTGGGGAAATGAAAATTAAAATAAAGATTTGATGTTTGCCTGTATTCCATTACCACTAAAAATATTGAAAATAAAATATTGGATTAATTTGTGCATATGTAGTGGTGGTGCTGCTTTAAGATTTAAGTAACATAATACATAATGGCACAGAAAATCTGGTGTAGGATTTCCCACTGACCAAACATTGGGAGAGCTTCTTATCTTCAAAATAGCCATAACCTAAGGAAAAAACAAAGCCAGATCTCAGTATTAACCCCAGATTGTGTTTCGACAGCATGTTGTTACATTTTCATGCTAATCAACTAAAGCCACCCTCCTCTCAACACCTAAGGGAACAATATACCTCAGAAAACACAACTAGAATTGCACTCTGCCAGTGGCCAGTTAAGGGTGAGGCAATATATGCTAGAAAGCAGCACTAGATTCTCTCTCTCTCTCTCTCTCTCTCTCTCTCTCTCTCTCTCTCTCTCTCTCTCTCACTCAGGGACTTCCAGATGGGTATCACAAATATAGATAGAAAGATAGATATTTGGGGAATATGGTGGCTCTCCTTCTGGAGGTATATTGCGAGAAAAGAAATAATATGAGTAATGGAGATACACAACCCTTATACTGTACTAGTCTCATTAGATGCCTGAGGACGTGAGGCTATCATTCCATCATTTGCTTCGTTTAGCATTATATACTACATTAATAGCTACTAAAATATTATTGTAGTCTTTATAATGTTCATTACAAACGAGCACATGAAACAGAAAGATATGAAATTAAATATTATAATGTATTATGTTAACAGTATGACAGTTAAATAATCTGAAATATGAATTAGGAACTCATCATTTATTTCGTACATTGGGACTTTTATGTTGGACCTCAAACATTGTTCTGTCACTGACAGTATTAAGCTGAACATTGTTCTGCCACTGACAGTATTAAGCTTAAAGTGTTTTTTTGCTGTTTTGAACCTATGCTAACACCTTCCACAATACATTGAATAATATGGAATGTTATTTCACTCTCTTAAATTAAGCTCCTAGAAACTTAAGATTTCCCATGTTTCATAAATTTTGTCATTCTAAAACACTTAATGATACGAAAGTCAACACTTAGGATTCACTGTTTTAGCTTTAATGATTTCACTAGTTTTACTAAGGAGTTCATTTTTGTTTAGTACCTGTCTTACTTCTGTTATCAGGAAAAGGAGTACCTTTAGCAGTCCTCTTCCTTACGTAAGCCGTATCCTCATGACTTCCACTTAAACAGTGGATGCTAAGGAAGACACTTTTATACATGGAAATTAAGACCATGAATAGCCACCAAAAGTTGTGTCACGTTATGGCCACATCTTTTTCGGAAACATTTAGGTTTACATGCCCAAGGCAAGCAGATTTTTCTCGCCTTGCTTCTGTGTATTCCTGGACTCATCTATAACTTTTTGGCCTTTGTTTTCCTCCACTTTTCCACATTCCAGGGCTGTTTGGCTGCATCAGATGATGATCCAAATCCCAAGATTGCTGGGGTAAAATTTGATACCGTAGTAGAAATGATTTATCATTGAATAATAAGAAAAGCAAGTCAAAAAGTTCCCACAGGCTATATAAACACTCACTGAATCAGCACTGTTAACTGAGAGGATTGGGCAGTGCAATGATGGGCCAAGTGTGGCCACATGATCAAGATCCTGCTGTGTGATTAGAGCACAACCTGGGAGGCATTAGTCATGTCAGGCTTGCAATAAAATTCCACATTTTATGATAAAGAGGTATTTTACACAATTTTATTTTCATAGTGAAGGTAAAGTTAGGGGTTAGTGCGAGGGCACGAGCTTAGGAGAGGGTGGTACTTCTGTTAAGCGAAGAGTTGTGGAAATGTGTGAAAGAGTGCAAGAAAATGAGCTCCATAATGATGTAGGTGAAAATGTAAGTGGATTAAGAGAGGTGGGTGATTCTTAGTGCTTATGTGCCTGGTATCGAGAGGAATAAGGAAGAGAGGTGAGAGTTTTGGGAGGAGCTTAGTGAGTATACCAGCAATTTTGATATGAGGGACTGAAGGGTAATTTGAATATAAGAGTGGGAATTGTGGCAGTTGAGGATATAATTTGGGGGCAAGGGTTACCTAGGGTTATGAATGTAAAAGTTAAACAGCTTGTGAAGTTGTGTGCTGGAAAAGGATTGTTGATTGAGAATACATGGTTTAAAAAAGA
Source organism: Panulirus argus (assembly GCA_038088735.1). Taxonomy (NCBI): domain Eukaryota; kingdom Metazoa; phylum Arthropoda; class Malacostraca; order Decapoda; family Palinuridae; genus Panulirus; species Panulirus argus. The sequence goes on from JAYMFT010019862.1 coordinate 12,128, forward strand.
TGTACATATGGATAGAATAGATGAGGAGAGTTTAACAAAGAGGATAAATGCATTAGAAATGGAAGGGACAAGTAGAAGGGGGAGACTGGATTGGAGATGGAAGCATGGTGTTTAAAAAAAGACTGAAAGCTCAGGGCCTGAAGATGTGCATGGGATTGAGTGAATTGGAGTGATTTGCTATCAGTGGACTGAACCAGGGCATATAAAGCAGATAGGGCAAACCTCAGAAAGGTCAGTGGGGTCTGGTTGTGAATGGGGCAGTGGTTTTTGTGCATAACAAGCAAACTATAGAATGTATGTGAGCAAATGAGACCTTTCTTTTCCTGTTCCTGTGATATCTTGCTGGCACAGGAAACAATGAGCAAATATGAAAACAAATATATATATATAAGTATAAAAGAGTAAGTGGGATAGATGATTGGCAGTGATTGTCTATTAATTGATAGGCATGTTAAAGAGAGACCAGTGAGTTAGAGGGGCGCACATTTTCTAGAATCTCAATTACTGAGAACGGAAAATAGGTTTAGGCTTAACTCTCAGTAGCACAGATAGGAGAGCTATATCTTAATTTATGCCTGAAAAGTTATAGAAGGTATGATTCTCAATTTTCACACACAAGAGCTACCTGTTGGCACAACAGGCATGGAAGACAGTAAGATATTGCCACTGAAATTTGGAGTTACCTAGTCTTGATGAGGACATATTCATAATCGGAACCTTTAACTTTAAAAGAAGTTCAGTATAAGCATTGTTTGATACATTGTCTGCTGCCATTGAAACTCTGTGGATTCTTCTTTAGAGAAATTTGAAAAGGGTGTGGACAAATATCTATGAAATGTACTAGACCTGCCAGTACATAGTAGTTCCATGGACCAATAGGTTGTGACCTCCAGCAGCTTAACTGAGCTGAGGACCAGCATGACAGCTTGGTCTGTGAACAGACTTGGGGCAGAAGATCCCTGAAACCTTTGCAGGGTTTTGGTAAGGTATAGGTTTTTGAATATCAGTAGTAGTTTTTATGAAAGTATGAAATGAAGTGGTAGACCATGAAGAAGATAGACAAATATAGTGAATGACTTGTATAAGGATGATGCTTTATCAGCTAGGGATGCCTAGGGAATGTCTTTTAAGTAAGTGCAGTAGGAGCATTTTGTGTGTGACTGATGTGGATGGAGGTATTAATCACACAATTAGGATCTGTTGTTTGCAGAGTGAAAGATCAGGAAATTCTTGTTTAGCTTGGAAATTTTGTAATTTACACTGGTTGGATCTGCATAGTTTTTAGTTAGAGATTAAGAAATTCTTGTTCAATTTAGAACACTGGAGACAATGTATGGATATGTGTGAGTGAACTAAGATGTTTTATTGACTTTATCCATCCCACAGATGGAAAAGAAATTAAAAAATGACAGTTTTGTTATATTTGGCAGACTTACTGTTGTTATTTTTGCTCATTTTGTTTGGAAATTTGTATAAATATTCTCTTTGAGTGTTTGTATTGTTAATAATTATTTTGCATAGCTGTAGAAAACTGGAGAAACCTGGTTTGCGAGTTGAACCAAAGTTAAAAGAGATGGTTAAAAATGGTGCTCAGTTGATAATTAATTAGAGTAGTCTGTGAATCAGGATTTTGTAAAGTGCCTTGTGTACATACCAAGCAGGTTTTTAGAGTTACCTTGCAGCTGCAGTTAGGAAATGGAGTAACTTTTATGCTACATGTTTACTTTGTTTTGTACTCTTTAGAGGTATTTTGAGTATACTTTTATAACTTTTTGATGATGATTTTGGTATGTTTGGCAATCAGTATGTTTTTCTTGCTCCTGCATGAATTATGTAGATAATGTAAATGTTACATTGCACATATGGCCATTAGCATATTCCATAGTTTTGCTGCAGTCATATAGTTATGTATTAGTCTTAAGAAATACACATTTAGATATTTGCTGTTATTTGTAGCATAGTTAAGAACATGCAGTTATTAGTGTAAAAATGGGTGTATAGTTATTATTTTGGTCAGTAGCTTTGATGTATTTTTTGCAGAATGGCAGAAAACTTTGAGAATCCATGATTTTGTTGAATCATACAATAATGATTTGAACAAAAAAGCATGAGAAGTTAGTGTGCCAAAATTTAGCTTTGAATGTGACTGCAGAGAGAAGTAAGATAGTTGCATTAAAAGATTTTTATTATTACATTATTTTCATAATTTGAAATAGTTTCTTTTGATACCTTTTTGATATAATTTTGAGGCTGAAAGTTTTCATTATTTTGAAAATAACTGATCTTGCTCTGCCTTTTCCCTAAGGCGTGTTCATTTCTTCAGGTCGTGGTGGCTCAGGTAGAGGCGGGGTCAAGCGAGTGCTTGATGGGAATGCTAGCAAAGATGAAACTTCCAATAATGCTGAAAAACCCACCTCCACCTCCTCAAACACTACTCCTTCTAATCCTCCTAAGAGGCGTGGTCGACCCCCAACATATCCAATTGCAGCACCAACCAGTGTTGGTGCATGTGATGGTGGTGGAGAGGACAATATAGTATCTAGTGTAAGTTTTCATGTTTTGTATCAGCATGTTGAAGTGTTGGTAATATGAATATCTGTTGGCTCAAGAATGAAGATGCTTAACTTGGAAACATATTGCTCCAAACTGACTAAATTCACATGCTCCTAGACGGATGATAGGAAATCACCATCCAAGCTCAGTTCAGCCTACAACTATGCCGGTGGTCGAGCGCAACGCCAAAACCAGACAATTCGGCTGCCAGAGGGGCCTCAGCTTACAGCTGAACAGCTTGAGATGGTTGAATCTCAGTTCAAGGTCAGTTATTTAGAGGCAAAATGTACAATTACCTTTAAAAGAGGTAAGTACAACTATCTTTCAGCTAAGTTGTACAGCTACCATACAGTTGAATAATACACTATTCATCATGGAGCTATGTGATTATTGGTTCAAAGTGATTCAATAAAGTTAACATTATCAGTAATTCAGAATAACTTATCTCAATCTTTCTCAGCAGACTGGACCCCTCATACTAAATTTATCTAAATTCATGAAAATTCTTTAGGAAGAATTTATTAATAGGTATTTAATGAACTCATCTCAAGCCAAAAGTTCATATTACAACGTGCATGGTCATATAAAATGTAAAGTGTGTTTTATGTAGTTAGTGTTGTTTTCTAATTTTTTTATGAAGACATTCAATGTGTTACTGTTCCCTGCATGTAAATTAAAATTTATATTTATGTAGATATGCTTTTCGTTAGTAAGATTTTTTTAGGTGAGCAATTTTTGTCGAGACCATTAGCTTGATAGCAATATTACATTGTTCAAGATAATTAATATCCAGTCATTGGCATTGATAGTGGTGTTAGCAGCCATTCACCTGTGGCTGTGGCATGTTAAACACAAGATATTTTATATAAAGTATTAGATCAGCTTTCTGTGTACATATTTTTTAGTTTTATTCATTCTAGATGTAAGCAAATTTTTTATGAGCTATAAAGATTTGTATCACCTCATATTTTTTGAGAGATTGAAATTACTGTAATGTTATGTTTAGAGATTTTGCTGTAAGTTGTGGGATGCTTCATCAGTTTTCCAATTAATTTGAAAATCTTGAATAGTTCTATGATAACCATTTTATTCTCTCTTCTTTCAAACTTCATATTTCTGTTGAAAAAAAAGAGAGGAAAGCAAAACGAGGGAAAAGGGATTTAGAGACAGAGTATGGTGGTTAGTGACGCCTGTTTGTGGATGATGCAGTATTGTTTGCTGAGAGTGAGGAGGAGTTGCAGAGAGTTGTAAGTGTGTTTTGTGATGAGAGTAAGCTTAGGTGATTGAAGGTAAAATAAGTAAAAAAGTTATAGTGTTTGAGAGGAAACAGAATGACAGTATAAATTTTTCAAAGCCAAATTGAGTGAGAGAAGAAAGTGTACTAAACTGTGTTACAGATATGGGGGTAGAAAGTATGGAAGAGGTGACAGAATGTGAATATTTGGGGAGCTGTCTTAGGTATGTTTGGGGGTATGGAAAGAGAGAGAGAGAGAGAGCATTACAGGCTAGAAGAATCACTGTGTCCCTTTATAGAGTAGAGGTGTAAATATGGATGTGAAGAAAGGATTAAGGGACAACACAGTCCTCCTGACCCAGACTGATGGAGCTGAAACATACACATGAGACAAGTCAAAAGAGGTCAAGAATGAGTTATTTAAAAGGAGGTGGTATGACTAGATGAAATGAAGAAAGTAATAGGGGGGGGTGTATGAGAGATATGGTTCTAGCTCTGTTTCCTTACTTGACAGAGTTGAGTCGAAAGCAGTCCGACTTATAAACTGTCCCAGGCTAACTT
>JAYMFT010019873.1:0-50147 GCA_038088735.1 Panulirus argus
ATATATATATATATATATATATATATATATATATATATATATATATATATATATATATATATATAAGCTAAGATGGATGTCAGGATTATATACTGCATAAAGCTTGGCAGCTTTGACCGAAGAGCCAAGTACAGTTGGACTAACAGACCCCAGAGCCCGTAGGCCAGGTCATAAAACCTGAATCCTTGCCCTGATAATTGCACTTGACCTTTACCCCTTCCAGGAGCTGCCCCCTCAGAAATTTCTTTTGAGAATTGACAAAATTTAACAGACTCTTGTTGGATAAGGTAACGGGTTCCATTGTTTTCCCTCGATACCCAGAAGGCCAAGTGGGTTGGACAGGTCATTATAATTCCTTCAGACTTGTTCAGCGGAACGTTAAAAGAAGTTCATCGGGTAACATACATCATGTGGGACACTGATAGGTGATAGGTCACCTGGACTGGGCGCTTGGATTGATAAAACCCACGTCAAAACGGGTTTCTGAATATTAGTGGTTCATCTTATCCGGGTCGGGGGTTGGGGGTATCTTAAATAGGTCACTTTGGAAGGTGTGACTGCTTTATTTCAATTTCTGAGTCTATTTAAAAATAAAATCTTTTTTTGTGTGTGATTAAGGTACCCTTCAATAAGCAAGTTGAACAAAGAGGACCATATAGTTAAGGGTTTTAACATCGATTCGCGAACTTTAGTGCATGTTAATTTATCAACCATATAACCAGATGGTGACATTACGTATGCATGTTACAGCCTCGTTTATACGTGTATTACAGCGCTACAGCAGTATATAAACGGCTGTAGTGGTTGGGTAATAACGAAATGTAAGACCGTGCAGGACTGGCGTTTGAATCACAGGTTACACGTCATTGTCTTCGACACCAAGAAGAAGGCAATATGGCGTCTCACCTTCCCATCTTGGTGTGCCCCTTCACTGGGCCCACGACTGGACTGGTTATTACATAACGTCTCCCTTGTTGGGCGTTATGGAAAGTCATATGAGTAATGGTCATGTTTGTAGATGGTAAGGCTTGTGTTATGTCGTGCCAACGTTGAATCGTCCACTGAAAAAGCTATATCAGATCGGGTAAACTCCTTATGAGTTACTCCCGTGAGCCATCTTCCTCATTGTGGTCGCCGGAGGTCGTGGTAATTAAGGGTGGTTACCGGCTCACTTGACCACCCCCCTCAAGCCTATTTAGGTCATGATGATGACGTTTTAGTCGTTTGCCGTGTGACAGTTCGGGTTATATTGGTGCGTTCAAACACGTGCAGGATACATGGAATCCTTGTTTTGATTGTTATCAGCATTAAATCTAATTTCAAAATAAGCAAAACTAGATTAATTTAATAAAAGAGCCTAGAATTAACTACAGGTTCAATCATTTGTTGACTGATTGTTATGCGTAGGGGAAAAAAGCCATACTAATTGTATTCTTATTTGTAATCAGTATTTTACAGTTGCCTGAGACTAATTGTACCGAAGAACAGATATTTTTGTTAATATCTCTTGACAAGTTCGATGAACCCACAACATCAGACGAGGTTATGAAACAACAGAAGGTTATTGGACTGGAAATTGCGACAAAGATGATTCCTTAATTAGGGTGCCCTTTTAATTACGTTCAGTCTTAGAATCCGAACTATGTCTGTGATTAGATGGGTGGAAAAAATATTAAATTTTGCCGTTGAGAATGTAACAAGTAACTGACACTGAGAACTGTAAATGCATTGGTTGGAATTTATCTAGTGTGTTGGAGGTTAAGGCACTGCAGATGATTATATAAATAAATAAACTATCGTGCCTTCACACACCGGTATATGATTTGGAGCATCTTCAGATATCTGTTTGTGAGATTCTGCTTGAAAAATAACGGATTTCAACGTTGCATATTTTATTGTATTCTTTTTCTTAAAAATATTCATCTTCGCTGTGATTTATGGTTAAGTAGAATCAAATATTTACCCAAAATTCAAGATAGTTTTCAGAAGTCGACGCATTTCAATATGAATGTAATAATTATTGATCCTAAATTTGTAGTCTTGATTGTTCAATAATTACGGGCTACGTTGACACGGGTTTTGCATTGCATTTTTGCAAGTGTGGGTTGTATTGTTGTGGTAAATTGCATTTTAGAAAGCATAGGCCATACGGACACGGTGCATTGTAACGTATCATCAGCATAAAGCAATGAGCTTTACTATAAATACGTATACATGTTTAGACAGCTGGGTTCGTTGCCCTGCAGGAAACTGAGCCAATCCTTGAATGCTATTAATCACCCTCCAACTCTATCGCTGATGACGTAAGCATATTGACTTAACAGCTTCCCGTGACTCATTTCCTCTGAACAAAGAAAGATACGAAACACACTAAACTTTAAAGAGATCACATATGCTATTTGGTTGTTATGTTTCCTATGGGGACGCCGTAGAAAACGGGAAAAGTCTTAGGGTGAAGGGGGATGATTCACTGGACTGCCGCAGTTGTTGGGGATGGCGCCACCGTCCGACCCACCCCGCCTCCAGCCTGTATAAGGCCATGATGGTGGTGGCTTGGTTGGGATCGGGCGGCGCCCCAGTACGAGCACTCAGGTGTTGCAAGAGGTGGAGGCGGAAGGCGGACACAGGCGGAGGGAAGAGAAGGTAGGAAGGAGGAATGAAAGAAACGAAAGAGGCGGAAGAAGATGAGAGAAGAAGACGCCTCGGATAGGGAGGAAAAAAGAGAAAGGGAGAGATAACCAGACATTACTTTTCCATGACTAAATGTTAATTTTCTGTTCATTTCTTTATCGTTTCTCTTGGGATTTCCTGCTGAGTATCATCAGTATTTCAGCCTTCATGTCATTATATTAAAAAATATGTCCAATTTCTTTTCATTCATTGATTCCTGGATTTTCAAATTTCTTGCCACCCGTCCGACCTCAGCTAAAGGGATTGTGGGTTCGAGTCCCGTGGTAGGGTTCCTAGGGTGAATGTTCTTAAAGGCTCCACAATAAACATAGATACTCTTATGGAAACTATATGCTTATACATAAACAAAATTTTCGTATAAAAACATGCGGTTATCTAGAAAATTTAAGATTTGTTTAGAAAACGTTTCTGTTCAAATAGAAAACGTACGAGATTAAATAGAAAATGTATGCGTTTTTCTAGAAAACGTATAACGGTCATGTAAAAAACGTAAACTAATCGAGAAAACGTTTACATTTTCAAATATAATCATACGCTCAGAAAGAAAGTATTTTGCGCATTTTTGTTTAAATACCACAATTTTTCATATTTCTGTAATGAGTGAAATCCTTGTTATTACATCAGGGTAATTATCATTAATAATGTCGTTAGTTATAATTCCCCACCATCTTATCAACACCAGTATGGCAATGGCGCATTCAGTCTAGGGGTTGATGAGCTTACTAGACAGCTTGTTTCTCCCACGCTGCTGGACTGGACTGATTAGTCTGCTGCGCAGGCACGGTTCGTGAGGCTGCGGCTGCCAACAGGCTGATGGATCTGAAAGTCCAGTGTGTGTGTGTGTGTGTGTGTGTGTGTGGGCTAGGGGGTGGGGGGTTGTGGCCACCAGCTGCCCTTCGCTGGATGGGAAGGAACCTCAGGAGTTCTCTCCGCAACATGACCGCTCAAATTAATTATATACTCGAGTTCATTCGACTTTTGTGAGTCGGTGAAGATTTTTATATTTTTATTTAAATCTTTTAAAAATACTGTCAGTTTCCTGAACATGTGCTGAAGTTAAGTATAAAGCAGAGGACTTGAATCATCGGGAAATGACAGTGTGTGTGTGTGTGTGTGTGTGTGTGTGTGTGTACCTGCCTATGGGGGATAGTATCGAGGTACGTCAGGCAAATACAAAAACAAAATTTTATTTTTTTCATTGGCTGGTGTACAGTTGTACATGTTTAGAAGTTTTAGTGCTCCTGTTTTTGCTTTCTTAACCTGTGTTTTTACAGTGTAGTATACACTAAGCATCACGTACGACACATACACACACATATGACATTTACTCCACACACTGCAATCATCGACACAAAGGCCACAGATAAAACTAAACGTCCTCAGAACAGTTTCCAGTATCAGTTTTGAATAAGAATAATCCTTTTATTACCTTCTACAAGAAATTAATCCACTCCACCCTAAACCACGCCTCACCTTCCTGGTCATAAACCCTTCCCAAATCCCACCCGACCATGCATGGAACTCGATTCTTTGGCAACGGCTGTAGATGAGGTCTAGCCAAGACTGGCTATAGCCAGGATTGTAGCTAGGATAACCCCGATTCTTTTTTTTTTTTTGCCAGTAGGATCCTACTAATCCTTGTTTTCTCATCCTGCAGGACTGGAGTGCCCATATCCTGCAGTCCCCATCAACAGCCGGGTGTCCGTCAGTGGCCGGGCGCCGGCGAACGTGGCCACCTACTCCTGCGACCCCGGATATAAACTCTTCGGGTAGGTGTTCTATCTCCGCCATATACTCGACCGCAAGTTCCAAGGGATCGTCGGTTTACTGTGGGAGCAGCGTCCATCCTCCACCATGGGGGGAGTTTAGGATGTTTCTTCCCACATATTGAGGGGATGGTGTAGTATCCCCTCTGCCCATATAACCTGGACTGCGGGGAGAGATGGGAGTAGGGGTGACCTTTGACCCATGGGGATTGAGGTCAGCGTGCTCACGCCCCTAATAGGAAAAGAAGTTTGTTGATCCCATTTTCTTAGAATGTCGTGTGATATCCATTTTTTTTAATAGGCATGTTAAACCCATTTTCTCCTGGTTCGGCAGTCGATCCACAGTCAGGCCAGCTGTTCATCCACCCCTCGGGATTAGTTGATATATATATATATATATATATATATATATATATATATATATATATATATATATATATATATATATATATATATATATATATATATATATTATATCGTTGATGAGATGGCCTTGATTAGTGCTTGAGTTGCCCGTGCAGTCTAACGAGTAATTCGCTAGAAGTGTTCGCTGGAAGTGTTTTCCTTTTCTGGTTGATTGGCAGTAGCAAGTCACATGACCATGCGTCCGTCATGGCGACATTAGTTCGTCACATACGAACGTCATGGCCTTGATGGTTGATACAGAGTCATCAGAGGTAGCGCCACTTCGTTATATAACGTCAGGGATAACATTTACGCTGCGTTCATGGCCACGTCACTGGCGCACAGAGGCTCCCAGCGAACAAAAACATCAGCGGAGGATATTACGTTCCCTCCCATATAATTCTCAGGGTAGATTTCCTTAGTTTAGGCGTTTATAAATAATTTACAGTGGGAAACTGGATGGGTTCGTTGTGCGTTTATTTTGATGGTGGGGTAAAGTTTCCATCGTTTCGAAAATAATTGATATTTTCAGTTCCTGAGCAGGTTGGTCTGGTTTCCGGATGACGTTGTTTACTGAGCACGACGGTACGACCTTTTGACACGACGGTACGAGCCTTCAGCTCGGCGATACAGGCCTTGAGTACAATGGCCAGACTTTCGACTTGATCCTTAAATTAAGGGACGTCATTCATACCCATAGGTCGCATCGTCGTGCTCAAGGATCGTACCGTCGTGCTCAAAGACCGTACCGTCGTACTTAAGAATCGTAGAGCCATGCTAAAGGGATTCAACTACAGATAAAGATAGATGTCAAAGTAGAGCCAAGTGTTTTGAAAACCAGTGCACGTGACGGGTGTTGACAGATGTCTTCCCCCCATCAGCTGGTAATGGGGAGGTGTCATGTGGGCCATTGTCTGCATGACGGCGTCGAGAGACTTGTCCCTTGTGGCCTCCCGTCATGGCAACCCAAGGCGACGCCACAGCCTCGCTCTGCGGATGTCACATTTCCGTCTTGCATCCCCTCCTGGGTACAGACGACCTTGAAATTTTAACCCATCTTTATTTTACCAGTTTCCTAAGGTTATAGACGTACGCCATAGGCATTTAATATACAATGATATATGATTATATAACGTAGATATATAATTTTTTGGCGCAGAAATATAGTTTTTATTTTCATCTGTAATGTTTCAATAGACGCAGTGCAGTTCGGATGCGTTTTCTTCATTTTCAGCATTGATTCTCGTCTATTTGCATATTACTAATTCGAGCAGTAAAGTACTGTGATCCTGTGGTCTTGTGGCCGGTCATAGGAGGTATCAAGGTCAGGAGTAATTTGAATATCCTCCCATCCCTGAGGCCAGCCATCCGACCTTGAACCGTTGTCGCCTTTCAATATGGCCGACTCCGAGTCCTCCCTGGTGCCCAACATCCACTGGGGAGTCACGCGCCGTAAATGGCCGCTCATTTCGCACCCTCACTCGTAACCGTGACATCGGAATTATAAATCTTTTATTCATAAAAGTTTGACAGACGTAGCCTGTTGAAAATATGGTGTAGGGGAGAGAGCAAGTCTTGGTGGCCGATTGAAGTAATGCCTCAGATTTACTTATGTAACTGGCTGAATGACAGAGTGATCCTGACGTCACTAATTACCACAATCCCTTCGTAAATATCTTTCACTAGAATGTCGCCAGGGAAGTAGGACATCCTCTGGTATTGTTACTGCCCATGCGGAAAGCTCTGAGGTTGTATAAAGTAGATTAATGTACAAGGACTACATATTCTGACGACTTATAAGTACAGAAATTAGTAACTCTTAAGGGAAATCTTAAAACTTTTGAAGGGAAGTCTTAAATTCCAGCCTTATATCTAACTCTCGGCCGCACCAAATGTCCCACACGGTTTCCTACACTTCTAATAATCCAGGAAACGATTTTGTCTTTACTGCTGACTCATATATAACATAATTTTAACTTCCTAAAATTTTTTAGGTGTATTTCGTGTGGGATGGGAACTCAACAAATTTGCTCCCAGCATTATTTACTGTAATTTTATTCCCATTCATTCATATATCTTGTGTTTGTGCAAGTAAACACACATTTCTGTATCATGTATAATGTATAAGTTATTGAGTTTAATGACTTATGGGTTTAACTTGTGTTTAGACTAACTATTGTATCATTATTTCTTATGAAACATATACATCCATTTTTATACATACTAATTTTGTCTTCAATATATATACACTAGGAAATGCTAATTAATAATATTTTTTTCAACGGAACCAAAGAAGATCTGTGTAAAATACGCTAACGAAATTCTGTTGATTGTTTGCATAATACAGACCCTTGAGAAATTATCTAGATAATTATTAGTGTTATTGACAGTACAGTCACGTTTGTAGTGCATAAGTTACTCATTATTTTTATACTTTTTCACATTTTCTGTTTTCATCTTTTTCCCGTTTTTTATGTCTCGTTTTCCTGGCCAGGACTGCATCTATAACTTGTGGCATTGATGGCAAATGGGCAGGTGATCTACCAATTTGTGGTGAGTAAAATTTATTCTTAGTTATTCTAGGCTCTTTGAATATTGGTATCTTGTCTGATTTATGCATCGTTTTCTTTTTCTTTGTAATGGATTACTCCAGCGTTGTATCAGACACTGGTATATGTTATAGATTATTTTAGAATTTAAACTTTATAGTGGAAATTTTCTGAATACCACTGAAATTTGACCATGGAGTGTACTTACATTAAGTTCTCTAATTATGTAGTATATTATGGTAATGGTAGTCATTATTATCTGTCTCTTAATCTCTTGTTCAGTGTTTCAGATAATATCTCTGGAAATCCATCTCTGTTACGATGCATGATAATAATAAATGATTAGATATAGTTAATGTTAGTGTCTGTTAACGCAACCTGAGTGAGTGAGTGTGTCTCATGCACCCCACAGCTACGAACGTGGCTTGGAAGAAGCCCGTCAACCAGTCGTCCACGGCTCGCGGTGGCAAGGGCGAGAACGCCAACGACGGCTACCTGACGACGGTGCACGACGGGCAACACTGCACCGAGACCCTGGTGGAGTCCAGCCCGTGGTGGTCGGTCGACCTCCTGCAGGAGTACGAGGTCACGGTCATCCGTATAGCCACCAGGGGTTGCTGTGGTGAGTCGTGCCATGACGGATGGCTGTGTATTGCGCCATTTTAAGGTCCTGCAGTAGGGAGCTGATCTTCTCATGGGTGCTCCTCCCTTATATTCCGATAGTCTTTTTTTTTTTTTCTTACTCCTTTTGGCTATATTTTCTAACCTCGAGGCTGGACGACATTTACCTCTAAGGTATATAGAAAGAAGTGCTGGAAGTATTGTCCAACAGCAGACCTGCTCCTTCACATGTCATCTCCCCATAACGACACGATTCCCCCCCCCCTGACCTGTCTGTGTCTTGTTCTCTCCTCAGGACACCAGCCGCTCCAGGACATCGAGATCCGAGTAGGAGACTCGTACAACATCCAGAGGAACCGTCTGTGTTCGTGGTTCCCCGGCACCATTGGTAAGGTCCACCTCATGTGCCCCAGTGTGTCATTGTTTACACACAGATCCTCCAAGTTTGTGTGTGTGTGTGTGTGTGTTGGAGTCAGGGTACTAGTGCACCCCTCCCCTCTCTACAGATGTCCTTGATGATTCTTTGACCTCCCTCTTTCCCCTTCATAACCTACTGTACTAAAGTCCCTGAGTACTGGCTCAAAAAATTATTTGACCCAGGGCCAAAACTTAATGTAGCTTAACTATATCTGATCTGATCTTTTTGATGAGCTACTTCTAACTTAATGAAGGCTATTCTAACTTACCCCCTAACTAACTTAGTTATTTAGTGTTGCATCACCCATTATACTTCATACGAGTGGTCTTATATGACACCATGGACCAGCAGCCTTGCCATATTGCCAACATGGGCCAGCAGCCTTGACATATCCTATTGGGAAACATATACCCACTTGAGTGACATCAGACAGGATTACCTTGTGATTTGCTGCTAGTTCCATACGGGTTTCTCTCCCGTGTCACTCTCTATGTGTGATGTGTCTTCTTTATCTTCATTATCATTTCAATATTCTTTCATTTGATATGGAAATTGCACTATATCACCATCACTAGTATATACATCCTGGTTCAACATCAGTATTCAGTTACGCTTTCGTTTTCAATCCCATGTTGTCAACTCTGTCATCATCACCTCTACCGCTGTCATAGCTCCCTCTCACCGTCGTCACAATCAGTGCCTTTCACCATCATTCTGCCCCCATCACCACGTATTGCCACCAGTGCTTCCCATCACGTGACTGGTCAACCTTGGGGTAAGTCCCAGTATGCACCTTCCCCGGTCTTCTCATGTTTATTCTTTGGCCATTTCTCTCGGCACGTAGTTCCCTGTAATACCCTCACCCACCACTTGCGTGTTCATACACCTGGATTGAAAAAGAGAATATTATCTAGTTCTTCTGTTAATCAGAAAGTAGCCATTGGGTCAGTTCTTGCTGGTGACATAAATGTGATATTCTGGCCTAGTATGAATCAGTATGTAGGAATGGATCTGGCACACATCCACCTTCCTGTATTAGTGTGTGTTTTATATTCGCTTTGGATAGAGGGTCGCCCTATGCTAGGTTTCCTTGATTGTTATGTGATGGGCATCGAATATGGAGAGATGTGAAGGTCTGTTGTAGTAATTATGCAAGGCAGGTAGATAGGTGATATTGGATAAGGAGTACAGGAAGGAGATTATATTAAGGAGCTTGATTTAAGGTAATTTAGCTAAAGTTTTAAAGCTTATAAGGAACTTAGATGCAAAGCTAACTATAGCAGACTTTGGTAGATGTTGTGATTCAGCAAACAGACAACGGTGTAGTAGAGAGGAATGTGGAAGTGTGTGAGGAATGATAAGAGGGTTAATAATGTGATGTTGAGGAAACACGTAAGAATGAAACGTTGTTCGATGATGAGGGGAACATGGAGAAATGAAACGTGGTTTGGTGAGGGAAACATGCAGGAATGAAACACCCCTTCGCTCCATCCCAAGAGAGAGAGAGAAGATGTCTACCTTGATGGTGTGTTGCCAGAGGCCTGGGATGCCCACCTTGAGGGCCGCCTCATCAGCCAACCTGTAGGCGACGCTGACGAGGGTCGTCCACACCTGCACCTAGGTTGCCTTGAGAGCTTCGTGTGATGGCCTCGCTCCTGCATCTGTCTATTTGCCGTTCCACCGCCGTCTGTTGCGCTGTCCCCTGCTGTTTATTGCCTACTGTTCCGTAAGACAGTGGTGGTTCAGTGGTTCAGTCAAGTGGCGAGCACCATTACAAGACCGTATTGTTCATGATAAAGAATAGCCCATTGTAGTGTTCCGTTCATGACTAAATACGTCTTCATTTCCTCTATATGACAGGTCATTCATTCTCAGCAAGACTCATCCTAGTCTCCGTAGAGACGCATCTCAATAGGGTAGACACGTAATGTTGTATTAATCCTAGTTGAGGAGACTTCCATCCCACAATTTTGGACCTTACAGAATAGCTACGTCTATCTTCACCCTTATAGACTATCATCATAAGACTTTCGTCACACTCTATGTCTTTCACTTAGTGGTGAGGTTGGTGTCTTGTACCATACAGGGTACACTCACTGCACCGTCTTGTCTATTCGGTACAGAGGAAGGTACGACGAAGGAGCTACGGTGTGCTCGGCCTATGAGGGGACGGTACCTGTTTGTACAGATGGTCGGGGTACAGGGCTCCATGTCCCTCTGTGAAGTGGAGGTGTACTCCACACAAGGTGAGTGTACAGGTGGCTCAACAAGTGTACTACATAACGTGGGTGTAGAATTGTACTTCACACAATGTTCTGCTGGCTGTACAGGTGCTCACCACACAAAGTGAGTGTATATCTGGCTGTACAGGTGTACACACAAATTAAGTGTATTGCTGGCTCCACAGGTGAGTGTACTGCAGGCTATACATGTGTACCGTTGTGGGAGTACAGATGTACTTCTCAGAGTAAGGAACTGGATGTACAGAACTGCTGTACCAAGGTGCACAGCTGCCAGATGTACTATGGAAGATGAATTTCAAGTTAAGGTGTACAATACACTGAAGTGTTATACGAGACTCCTCAAGAAAGTAGAAGATTAAGTTCAAGATTCTAGTTGTGTATGTAAATTAGATCACTTAGTGCCTCAACTCATTTCTAGAACATTTGTATTTTTAACTCTTTATAATGCAGGAAAAATTATTTCCTCTCTCCATTCCTCATGGTGACCACGAACCATTCACCCCAGAGTTGTATTATACATTATTTTTCATTATTATTATTACCAGTGTGTCACTTTACATCCTCCCCAAATAACAAAATTACTTGCTTGAGAGGTGTTTTTGTATGACATTATTAACAACCTTGAGGCATGTGAACTGCCCCCACAGTACCGCAAACATAAACATGGAACCTACATACAAAGCCAAGCTAAATGGTCCCAACTCCGTGACTCTTCCTCCATTTCTTTGTTTGGCTTTGCAATAAACTGCTTGTTGGTCATGATTTTTTTTTGGGGGGGTGAATGATAGTGCTTTGGAAATACGTTCGTAGCTTCAGAATATTATGGTTATCTCCCAATTACTGTCTCCTGTGTGATGCATCTGAGTCTCGCTAAATGAGCTGTGCACTAGCCCTGCCATCAACACAAACTATCGTTGCAGGTATTCTCGTATAAGTATGGATGGTAAACTAATCCAATTCCTCTTCACTGCCAGAGTTCTCTGAAGAACGGTGTAGTGATAAGGCTGAGTTGACATCCCTTACCATCTTCAACCAGACCTGCTACGAGCTACAGGTAATTCTACAAGTGATTCTTCTGTACAAGTTACCCTTTCTCACTGCCGTGTTTGTTCCAGCTTCTAAAACTAGAAGATTGTCATTTGTCTGTGATTTACAGATTCATTCTTAGTGTTAGCTTAGCTCAGGAATATAGATTACAAGCCTTTTCTTTCATTTGATCATCAGTATTCAGCCTTACAGGATACAGGTTGCCTTTTCTTTTAACTGCAGTATCAGTTTGGATATACTTAATTCCTTTATTACTCTCCAGATACAACTACTTTAGCTGTGTACAGGTTTTCCCCTTATTCATCCCTTCAGAGTCTCTTACCCTTTCATGAACCTTTTCAATTCCTCACTCCTCAGTTCAGATACCACCATAACTCCCTTCCTACTTAAAAGCACACCTTATCCCTTTGCAGATCACGGAAGGGGGTGACTTTGAGCGAGGCCGGGAGTACTGTCAGAGTCATGGGGGTGACCTCATACACAATATGGGACGAGCTACCCACAAATTTCTGATGTCAGAGCTGGAGAGGGTCAAAGAAAAGATAAAGACAAACCTTATATGGATCGGAGCACAGAGGGAGCCACAGTTCATCTCTCGCACCTGGCGTTGGGTAAACGGTAAGCTGCTGGTCTTTATTAACAGTGGGTACACAGTTGGGCTCCTTTGCTGTCATAGTTGCACTTGACATTGGGTAGATGGGCCCATAACTTCAAAAAATTCCATCCATAGCCATAGATTGTAATTCAGATTTTTATGATATTTTGCAAACAATATTTCCATCAATTTTTATTTCATTTCTGATAACTATGCTGCAGAGCAGGCAACGCGTGTTTCATGGAATATGTTTATAGTTTTAGTTTAACTGTCTTTTGTCATTTCTATCACATTTGGCAATAGGTAGATAGCAAACCATCCTAGCTTTTCCTGCTAAAACTTAACATTCATTGAACAGCGTTATTCCTCCTTTTATTATAAGATGATCCAATGGTTTTATTTAAGTTAGAGGAAGGAAGCAGAATTCACTTTTAGAATGAGTGGTTGGACAGCTGCAGGTCACCCCATATTTCTTTGAGTATTGAATTCATTTGGTGTTGTGTGGACAGTAGGTTCCTCTGTGTTTCACATCAATCATGTGGTTTTATATCTCTCAACAGGTACTGAATTGTTAGTTGGGCCTCTCATCATTACTTTGTTTGGTGTTTATGTTTTCATTTGGTTTGATGTATATTTGCTTGATGAAACAAACTGTTTCAGGGGAAGTGATAGAGAACCCACGGTGGGGTCGAGACCAGCCTAACAACTATAATGGGGAGCAGAATTGTGTGGTGCTGGATGGTGGTCGTGAATGGAAGTGGAATGACGTCGGTTGTGAGTTAAATTATCTCCACTGGATTTGCCAGTTCCGTGAGTACCAGTTCGTACTTCCCTTCCAGTATTGTTGCATTACAGTTAACTTGTGTTCCATAGAACACTTTATGGAGCTGTTCTTGAATTATTTCACACTTCTCACACTATGAACCAGCTGTATTCATTGGACTTGCCATACCTGATAGTACCAGTTTAAGCCAATGATGAATAATGTATAACTTTTCTTGCTTGTCTGTTTCATGAAGGTTGATATTTTTGTGAATGGATTCATGCTTTCCAAGCTGTAAGCAGTACTGTCTCCAGTGGATCTACAATATGCATTGGCGCTATTGATGTGACATAATTAAAAAATAACAAAAGTTGATATCCTGAGAGCAAATCATGGAATGAGAATACTGTTGTATGTATGTACACCAAATGAATTAAAAGATAGGGAAAAAAGTATCATGAAAACTAAATGGGAACTAGCATTCCCATATAACTAGCTGATCATGCTTAATGTCCTTAAAAGTACTTTGTATGACATCAGGCACAAGCTTAAGTGTTTATTCTGGTCCTGTTAATTCATTGTTTATTTTCTTGATGAGCTTAACTGTTTCAGCATATATACAAGTTAATATAATTTTCTCATTCTTTGGTTTGTTCTCAGGAACTTATGATTTATTATTAAAAAATCATCTTGCTTCTCTAAATAAACTCTTGCCATCGACAGATTCAGTGTTCAGTGAAACCTTCAGTATATATTAAATGAAGAGAAGGTCATTGTCAAGAACTTGTTGTAGATCATTGTGTCTATTGAATTGTAATTATCAAAAGTAATTTTGGTATTATCTTCATATATTCATTAGATTTTCCCTTGCATTTTGATTCCCTCTCAGAACCAACCTCGTGTGGTTCTCCGGACCTCAATGAGAACACAACCATAGGGAGCACAGACACATCTACTGGGGCCACTATAACTTACCAATGCCCTGTGGGGAATGTGGTATTGGGAGACAGCACCCGAACCTGCCTTTCCAATGGCTTCTGGAGTGGCAAAGCACCTGAGTGCAAGTGTAAGTACTTATAATACTGTGGTTTGAGTGGCATATCAGCAGAATGTAAGCACTTATAATACTCAGGTCACTCACTTATTAAAGAATAAAGATGAATAGAATTGCATTGTTATGATTATTAAAGATGAATGGGATGTATGTGTTTTTGAGTAAAACCCAAGAAACAGATATTAGAGCAAGAAAATGTGAATGGATTGCTGTAGGAAATTGTAATGGGACATATTGAGCATACAAGTCTTGATAGAGATGCAAAATATGTTATCATTGCAGAAAAAATAGTTCCTTTGTTACCACTGGACTGAAAATAGATAAGCTGTTAATCATGGGTAAATGATGTGTATGGGATTGAAAAAATAAAACTAATTATCATATATGCCAGTGTAATGTAAGATGAGGAACATTAAGACTTAACACCCTATAGTGTGAATGTTGCATGAATCTGACCTGGCATCATTTGCCATGTCATTATGCCAAGTCATATGTCAGTTTGATAAAAAGGACAGGTTTTGTAATGGATGGAATGAAATTCTGTTGCAGTGCAGTGAAAGTAATTTTATTGTGTAGGAGATTAGGGGACACTGTCCAATAGATAAATAATGGAAGGAATAATGAATAAAAGATTAATGGAAATTACTATTCTAAGGTTTATGAGACATTGAATCTAGAATAAGTAGATATACAGTTTCATGTAATATCAGAGAACATTGTTTCCCTATCAAAAAGTTAGGCCCATAGAAATGAAAAAAAATCTCTCCTTCAGATCAGTATATGAATAAAATTTTTCATAATGTATGTGAATCCTCTAAAACATGATATTTATGTTTGTTTTCCCCCTAACACCAGGTTGAGGATGTATAAGGAATTCAAAATCTTTATTAAGGTTTAGTGAACTTTACAAAATTGTTTGCAGCAGTAGATAGGTAAAGGCTCTTTTCTACATCATTTTCTTTAGTAAGAACTTATAGAAATGTTTACATTAGTCTTTACCAAAGGCAGAGCATATAAATGGCTAGACTTTGAAATAGTTATTAAACTATACTAGGAAGTAAGAAATTTACTACAGACTTTGAAATGGTACACATTTTATTAAAAATTATAGAATGTATGAAGTTGGAATCCAAGGAGTTTGTAACCAGAATAACCATGTACAACTTAGAGCTCTGTTAGTTGAGAGTTATTGGCCAGGCAACCTCAAAAAAAGT
Organism: Panulirus argus; assembly: GCA_038088735.1. Taxonomy (NCBI): domain Eukaryota; kingdom Metazoa; phylum Arthropoda; class Malacostraca; order Decapoda; family Palinuridae; genus Panulirus; species Panulirus argus. Next base: position 15,367 of record JAYMFT010019873.1, read on the forward strand.
AGATAATTAAGGGATGGTTTTTAAGATTTATTGAGTATGATAAATGAGGTGGGGATGGCATTTGTTATTTTTTTTTTCTGTATCTATGAATAGCAAAATGTTTACCAGTCTTCTTTAGAAAAAGGCTTCACTTAATGCTTTTACATATTAATGACAGTAATCTTGCATATATTTGTAAATTAACCAAAATATATTGGTATCCTGTACTTGAGGCTGAATGTTCTTTGGAAAAGAGTCACACTTCATTATAAGAGTGGTACTAGAAGAGTCTTATAGGTCAGTATGTCAGTTAGGTACATTAGATTAAGAAGTTCATTTGTTGCAAAGCCTTTCAACTAAATCCACCATTGCCAGTTCAGCAAAAGATGATTCGTAATGTCACTAACATCATTTATTTGTGAGGAAAATCTGTACAAAATGTAGAAACTATCAGGAAAGTTAACTAAGCCTCTTGATTGCTAAAGTTGCATTTTTCTATTCCAAGATTTTTCTAGTACAGCCATTATCCCATGTTAAAATCTGACTTCCATTGTAAGATAACTTATGTAAAACAACTCATGTAAAAGAGGAGTAAAGTAAGAATATAAAACATTACCAAACTCAAGGGAAAACTTAGCAGCATGTGGCAGTTATTAGAATATTGGGGCTGTTAATTGCCTGAGGCAATCAGATATATGATCACATTTATATAAGATAAGTCACTGAAAGCAACTGATAAAAAATCTTCTGTAAAACTTGAGATTTGGAATGTTGTCCAGTTATATGAATTTACACAAAACTATAAAACTGTGAGAACTCAGCTCTTTCACATTTCATTGTTTTAAAACAGTGAAGTACACTAAACAGTTTTGAACCTGTTTTTCATGACCTTTAGCTGTACTGTGAGGTTGCTCACCATCCCAACACCCTCCTTCTCTGGGAGCTGCAATTTTTTGCAGAGGGTAAACATTGCATCTTCTGCTCGGTATTGATGTAGCACTAGACATAACAGAGCATGAGGCTTTATGATAGGACATTTGAAAGGATTATAGTTTGCGGAAACACTGGAATCGCAAATAGAAATCTCTAAGGCTCAGACTCGTTCACACTGGCAGACCCCACAAGATGAATCATGAATAATGTACCGTGTGAATTGTGAGGCCTGGATTTTGTTTTATCGACAGTGGCTTTTACTATAATGCACATTTTTTTAGATATCCTCTAACTCCATTTTCAGATGTGGACTGTGAGGCTCCTCCAGAGATCGAAAATGGGAGCCTTGTGCTGGTGGATGGTCGAACCACGTATGGGGGCAAGGTGGTCTATGAGTGTGAGAAGAACTTTACACTCAATGGGGAGAATACTGCCACCTGCTCTGAGAGTGGGAAATGGTCACTTGAAGCTCCTCAGTGTTTATGTAAGTTGCTTGTCATGCTAAGTCCAAGAACACAAATGTATTTGTGTAATATAACATGAAGTATAACACACTGTGCCTCTTGTGTTTGCACCGTGGTCTAATAAGTGTAAAATGTACTTTATTAATGTCATTTTATGAATTTTTTTTTTTTTCAATTTGAAATTTGATCTCTGTATTTCAAGCTGTTGATTTATGCATTTAGTCAGGCAGTGCATGCAGAATTTTCTTTAGAAATTTTGACTGCTGTCCATCGCCACACCTTTAAGTTTTAAATGAATAGAAAAGCACAGAATTCTGGATTGTCATTTGGATCTCATATCATAGAAGTATACATCATTCTTTACGGTTAGAAATGAGAGTGTTTGAAAAGAATTAGTGTGGCCTCAACAGGTTTCACACAGGGGAAATTGGAAATAAGGAATATACTCAAAGTAGAGAAATATCAGTCAGAAAATTAGTTCCAAATTAACCAGAACAATAGTAATTTACAGCCCAGATGGTGAAATTAATACTTCTGGGGTAACATTTTCATGTTCACATTTCAAATGTTATTATATCCAACCAAACTAACATAAAGTTTTCACTGTCCTGCCATAACAAGTTACCATAATTTTTGCACTCTGCACATACATAAGCTGCCTCTGCTCCAGTGTGACCATTCTCTGTTAACCATCTCCATAACTTGTTATCTTTTGTCAGACTCCTGGTGCCCAGAGCTGACAGCACCTGCACATGGCAAGGTGGAGATGAGTGGCCGCCGATCAGGTGACATAGCCACTTTCACCTGTGATTCTGGCTACAGCATTCAGGGAACAAAGGTAAGGCACATGCTTTGTGAAATTCCTGGTAGATAAGGTGTAAGCTTGATGAAGGACAAGCAAAATGAAGTAATCTAGGTCTGTGAGGTACCAGTTAGAAAATGTAATACAGTGTCTAAGCGAGGTCTTGACTCGGTGAAATGACCTGGGTTTGTGAAACTCATTTTGATTGTGGTAATCTGACCATGTTTGCTACTGATGGGTTGAATAAATCTGACCTGGTGTATAGTGGCTATGGTAGGTGTTTGATTGTTTAGGTACTTTAGCTTCTTTGAGATTCTTGTTTGATGAAAATTAGCAAGATACTGGTTAGGTACGGTAATATGACTGGCAAGGTATCTTGGCTCTAAGAGTTCTCCCAATATGTTATTTTTGTCTGGTTATGGACTTCGGCAAATAAAGTATTACAGGTATGATGCAGTGCTTGCCATTTCCCTTGCAAATAAGTCAGCATTCAGAACAGATGACTCAGTCTTAGAGGATAAAAGGTCCTCATTTGGCTCTTTCCTCTGTTTCCTATTTTGGAATGTTGCTGGATGCTCCCGTGCTCTTGCTGGAAGTAGCAAACATGTATGAAAGAGAGAAAGAAAAGGTTATGCAATGCACTTTGTCAGAGGATGCATTCTGGTAAATGAGCAGTAGCTGGTAAGGTACTTACTATTTATTCTGATCAGGAAAGGTATTCTGGCTTGGCAAAGTATTCCAGCAGTTGAGGTAGCTGAGTTGTACTCTGGCTTAGTAAGATACTCCAGCAGGTGAGGTGGCCATGTTAGTTATAGAGTTCTGGCATATTAAGATACTAGTGAGTTAAGCACCTTGCTCAAGGCATCCTGCTTAGAGAAGGTTCCCAAGTAGGTGAGATAGCTTAGCTAGACAAGGTTTTCTGGCAGGTAAGGTGGCCAGATCAGGTAAGGTACTGCGGTAGGTGAAGTACTCTTTTCCGATAAGGAGGTACTGTGGCAGGTGAGGTGCTTTTGCCATGGAAGATGACACTGGTAGTGAAGTGCTCCAATAGGGGAAATGCTAGCTCACTGAGGTACTCTGGCAAGTTAGGTACTTTAGCTAAATAAGGAGATGAGGTACACTGATTAGGTAGGTCACTTTGTCAGATGAGGTATTTTTACTAGAAAAGGTTTTACAGATGAGATACGTGGCAGGGTAGTATATCTGTCAAAATACATCCTTATCTTGCAGGAATACCTCACCTGCCATTCAACCTTACATAGGAAGTATTCGAAGACATATTATGCATCTTGAGTTATTAATTTATTGAGATTGTCTTTATTGCTGAGAATATCCTTAATCCCCTTACAGACAGTGTCATGTTCCCTGGGTGGAGAGTGGTCTGGAGAGGCACCCCTTTGCAGATTCATTGATTGTGGTGTCCCTGATGAATTGTGGGATGGGAAGGTAAGCAGCCAAACAGGTGCATTATACTTTTTTATTATCTTGTTTACCTCTTCATGCTTTGCCATGTAGTCTTTTGTGCCATTTGTAGTCTTTTCTTCAATTAACTTTGCTCTGTAGATTGATATTTATCTTAGGTCATTTTATTCCCTTTACAAAGCATAATTTTTTAAACTGGACCTGTCTGCATTACAGCTGATGTCCTGTCTTGTTAAATACTTCCCCTTGGTAATGAAAACATGGCTTTATATTAACTAGTTTCACCCAGATTTCAGATGTTACCAAACCCTGTTTACCTGAGGTTACACAACAAGTGAAAAGTCACCTTTGGTGAGGCTTTCATCTTTAGTTTGTAAAAGCATCCCTTGCTTTTTGTCATATTAACTAGTCTTCTTCCACAGATGACACTGGTGAACAGTACAACATATCTTGGGTCTGTTGCAAAGTACGAATGTGGAGATGACTACTGGTTAGATGGCCCTATGGAACGAGTGTGCCTTGATGATGGCCAGTGGAGTGATATTGCTCCTGTCTGTGTTTGTAAGTTCCTTATAGAGGCAGCATGTAAAATTTGTGAGTGCACATGCATGTTTGTTAGAAATTTGTTAGAATTTCAGACAAAGAGAGCCCAAAGTTAAAAGAGAGGTAGGAAACTGGAACCTTTGGTCGAGTTCCCTTGTTAATCCCTTATAAATCTGATGCATCCCAGTGTATCAAGGAAACATATCACAGAAATAACTTTGATATCAAAAAATTATATAGATTTTACTCTCAGTAAGATTTGTTTACATTATATACTAAATCAACCGTCGAAACAGGAGTGAATTAATGTTATCAAACATCAACTTGATGTGCAGTATACCAGTTCTCAGTAAGGTGAATCTTTCAAATAAGGACAGTCATCATATCCAGATTTTTTATGACTTGCTGACAAAAGACCATATTAAATTCATAATCAAGGTCCAAATTATGTTTCTTCAGTATAATCACAACATTTCCAGAGAATATTGAGTAATTTCAGCATGACAGTGCTAAAAACTAATGTCAGTATAGATTTTTCTATATTTGGTCATGCTTAAGAAATATGGTTCATTTTCTATGTACCTAATCCCTCTTTTGTCTGCCTTTCAGTGGTGTCCTGTGAAGAGCCTTTGGTACCTCATGGTGGCTATGTAACTGGCTACAGCTTTGATGTACATGAAGAGGTTGAGTATCACTGTGAGTTGGGTCATTTCCTCACTGGTGACAAAATCCGAGTCTGTATGCGTAGTGGAGAGTGGAGTGGAGAAATGCCAGCCTGTACCTGTAAGTCAATAATCATGGAAAATTTTTATCCTGTACACCTTTTCCTTTTGTCACACCAAAAGCAAAAATTCCTTAAGCATTTTGGAATGCCCGCCATCCTCTCATCTTATTAAAGACAGCATCAGTACTTGACACATTAGTTGATGAATCCAGAATATGTCATATATATGAAACAGGTACATTGTACTTGCGCTAAGGAGTAACTTAAATATTATATCCAGTTTCTACGTGTTTTAAGGTCCCACCATTGAATTTTCTTAATATGGTTAATAATATTATTATGCAGATATGGATTATTTACTTTGACATAAATTACCTTGTGCTAATGCACTAAAGTTTCATGTTATATACCAGCAACACTTACTTGATACTGTAAATATATTAAATAACCTTTCTTTGCCCAGTTGTGGACTGTGGACGTGTTCCCACAATGTCCCGTGGTGATGTCCTGTACCTGAATGAATCAACTTTCCTAGATAGTTACTTGCAGTATGTCTGCAATAACAACTACCGTCTCATAGGAGAAGATCATCGTGTATGTCGAAGGGATTCCTTATGGAGTGGAGAGGCTCCTAAGTGTGAAGGTAGGAGAGGGGAGAGTAAATGCTAATCTATAGAATTTTCTTCATTCTGTACTCTTGTTGAAGCTGAGTCCCACATATTATTTCCATACCTTTGAGATTCCATTTTCTTAGGAATTCCTTTTTTCCATTTCATACTTCTAATGAAGTTTTTATATTTTATCACTGTATTATCAGAAATACTTTTATTCTGATTTCTTATTTTCCTACATTTCAGAATTATGTATTCTACTTAAGCAAGTTTTACTGTAGTTTCATTTCTTTAGAATGTTCAATGCCCGTTACTGATAATTTCTTTATATTGACTGGAATAATGTTTGAGCGAACATGAAATCAAATATCTCCTCTTTATCTCTGTTATACAGATTTTTTCTTACATTCACTGCAACATACCACAACTACATTCTACCACAGTAATTTCACCTTTTGACCATACCCACATGCTAAGTGTTGGGCTGGAAAGTGCTAGAAAATATTTGTGAAGAATTTCGTATGTGAATCTGGAAATCACAAAGCACTTGCCACTTTCTGGTCCTAAGTAATTCATTTGTTCTGAGAACTATTCAGTATTGTTGCTTCTGCAAGTGTATGTTAGTATATATGAAGAGGAAATTAGAAAAAAGTATAAAAAGAAAGAAAAGGCAGAAAGGAAAACAAAATGGGAAAAGATAATTGCCATCAATTTGTCAAAGGAGACATAGAAGTTAGAAAAACCTGACTGTACTTATTCTCCTCTTAGGTCCATATAGTATCATCAGTGGTAAAGCAAGTTGCTTTGGCTTTCTCATGCAGACATGAATTGCTTCTTTGCAGAAATTAGTAACACTGGGAGGGAATTACTAATTATACATATGTCTTGATGTTACTGAATATTACTAAGTGTCATCTTCCCCTCCACAGAGATCCGATGTCCTGAACCTGAACTCCCACCAAAAACAAAAACTACTATCACTGGCAATGACCGACGCATGTTCACCACTGTTTCTCGTAGACGTGAACATGTCACTCTCGATAACACATACAGGTATTGAACTTCATCTTTGCCAGTAACATTGCACTGTGAACTTTTCAGTTAATTTCTTTTCATCCATAACTCATACTATGCTTTTAGATTTATGAAAGTTTTGGTTGATATAGTTTGATTTCTCTACACTCTTTCATATTTACTTAATATATTCCTCTTAATACACTGAAGCAAGTTCTATCCTTGCATTTTGAATGTTGTTGTGCCTTCTATATGAGTTCTTTGATACAGAAGTCAAGAAAGCCCTAAGAATCATTCAGTCCTCCTCAACCAGTAGCACTGTTCTAACTTAGCACCGGGGATATAGTTTGGATTTGCTTTGTATGAAGTGATCATGGAAATTTGATAAAGAACAGTCATCCATGTTACTGGTTGTCAAGATTTGTGATTGTGTTATATTGATACAAAGTGTGTTGACTGTGTTGAGCAGTGGAATTACAGAGCTATCAAAAGATATATACACCATATTCATTATTTTTGTATGAAATTATATATTCCCATATATCACTGCAAACAGAAATGCAGTTGGAAATTTGACTTTTCCCCCAACATATATGATAGTAATAAAGACTTTTTGTTGTACGTCATATCTATTTCTTATCTTAGTCTCCAGACCCACCTTTGTGGGGCCTTTTCTAATGCCATCATGTCTTATAACTGTGATACCTTAACCTTAGGACCCAGTCAAAAAGAACTTTCAGAAATGCTTACTGTAGCGTGCACTTCAGGTCCACTGGTCCCTTTTTTCTTCAAGTATGCACTTAATCCAGAAGCAGATGTGCCAATTTATTTTCATTTGCTGTCACCCATATTTGAAAGACTTGGCCCTTATTAAACAACCAGGGCTTTTAATTTTCTGTTGTTGATGTTGTACTTCACATAAAAGAATGGCAAATGTTTCCTTGCCACATATTTTGTGTATCCATGTATGTGTGTTTGTCTGATTATATCTGAATTTGTATTAAATAATTTGTATGATTTGATTTGAGAAAAATTTGAACTGTAGATTAATACAGTTTACTATTGCAGAGTTGGAAGTGTGGCAACATACCGATGTGATCGAGGCCATGTGGTGGATGGTCAAAGCATGCGGACCTGTTTGTCTAATGGCACCTGGAATCACAAACCCCCAACCTGCAACTGTAAGTACATTTACTTTATGTGTTAGAATAAGTTCATTCACAAAAATAGATGCACATTATGTTGTCTATGATAGAAAATGCAAAATACTTATTCAGAAATGTAGAAACGTGTACTGTTCCTGGATGCCATTAAGAGATTTGTAGTCATGATCATGGTCAGTACTGTTTTCACATTGTAATGTAAATGCTGGTATTGCTTTCAGGGTAGGATATATAAAGGTTGAAATGATTTCTCAGAATAAGCTATTGGACAGATACTTACAAAACAAATTTATATGAAGTGGTCAGAACAAGCTTTTATTAATATATGCTATTAATAACATCAAGATGTGGACTGTGGGCTGCCTGAGACTATCAACCCTGGCAGTTTCCGCCTGTTGAGCAATTCCACTAGCTATGGCTCTCAGGTGTCATATGAGTGTACTGAGAATTGGAAGCTGGAGGGCCGCGTCCGACGTTTCTGCCAAGCCAATGGCACTTGGGCTGGGGAGTCACCAAAATGTGTTGGTGAGTATCATGCCAGCTGTTCAGTAAAAAATTTACACATTGCTGAATAGCATGGTTTATGGTGGATGCCCATTATTTAAAAGAAAGTGGACACTTTCTGACAATCTTCCTTAAATGCAAAAATATTGAAATTGAATCACTTCACATTCCCTTGAGTGTGAGAAGAAAGGAGTCACATATCATTAATACTTTTAGAGATTTATCTGATATAGGTTGTTGTTTAGCAACTCTTTCAAATTTTGCCTTGTCCATAAGATATTAAACAACCTTTATTGGCTTAATTTACTCATATTTGACCTTGTTCAAACCGAAATTCATATACTTGTGTAAATGTTTAGTTTTTACCTGCAGGTAGTATTTCAGCTTAGTATGTGTATGAAAAACTGTCCCAAATAATTTCATATTTCATATGATTTAAGTGAATGTTGTAATACCAGTGCTACTTGTTTATGTTTATTATGATTCATTGTGACAAGTGTGTAGTACTTTTGTCCTTGGTAAGTGATCATAATGCTTAAAAGCAGAAGTATAAATATTTTGAAAAAAGTATCTGATAGCTTTTTACTGCATCAGTCTTATAACTGTATATTTCGTATGTCCTACATTGAAAGTATTGCTAAATATGGAGCATTTTGCCCTGACACTTTGCTTGCTATGCATTTTTGTACTTGCACAAGCGCAGAAAACACATTAACAGTGCTCAATACTTATGATAATGTTAGATTCACTTTTCACATGTGAAAGGCTGTCATTCCATGCTTGTAGCAAAAGAAATAAGAAGAAAGAATATGTTACACTTTATAAGAAAAGAATGAGGGTTGAATGAGCGTCAACTGCACATTGAATTGTTAATAATACTTTAAGGATGTTTTATGTGAATGAATGAAATGTTGGCATAAACAGTTTCACTCTCAGATAGAAATGTGCTAACAGGATTTTCTGTAATATTTCATATCATAGAAAATACTGATAACATAAAACTTCCATTAGTATTCTATTACAAAACTGTTGAAATATAGTTTGAATAGGAGATGATGGTAGGAAGACTTTATTTTTCTGATGACATATTAGTTAAAAGTATTACAATATATTTGATGTAATACAGTGGTTCTTAAACTGGGGGCATGAGAATATTTCAGATGGGACACTGGGGGTCTGTGAAAAATATAAAGATATATATCCAACTATATAAAAATTGCAAACACAAACATACAGCATTTCAAAAACAGCTCGTTATATAATATATACATTAAATGAACAATATGAAATAAAATTGTAAATGGAAAATGTCTGTGTTTTGATTTTGTCAAATAGATTTAAATGATATAAAATATTAGATAGTAAATGTGAACACTTGGGGGTCAGAAGGCAATTTACTGAGGAAGCATGGGCAAAAAATTTTAAGAACCACTGATATATTGTCATATTCGATACTGATTCTTTTACATTATACTGCTGCCCCCTAATAAATATTTATATAACCTACCAACAGAGGTGATGTGTCCAGATCTAACAGCAGACCTGAGTGAGGCATTATCAGTGGACCAGGGTGACCTTCGGGTGGGAACTGTAGCTACATACTCCTGCGAGGTGGGACGCACTCTTGTTGGGAAAGTTACCAGGGAGTGCCGCACACATGGCATCTGGTCTGGCACTCAGCCCAGATGTGAATGTAAGACTTCTTTGTTTTACTTTATATGTTCTCTGTTAGTATTATATGATGAGCAAATTATGCATCCTCAGGACTCCTTTTAATGGGATGTTGGAGATCTGAGGCTGAACTTCACATGGGAGTAGGGTGAGGTGGGTTCCTCTTGATTGGACAGATCCCCAATGATGTTAATGCAGAAAATGGCAGTCAGGTATGAAAATATTATATATTTATGTATTTTTCCTTACTTGTTTGCTGTTTCCTACATTTGCGAGGAGTGCCAGGATTGGATGAAGTTGAAAGACTCATTAACTCTCATTCATTCAAAAGCTGTCATCTGTAATTCATGGAAACCACAGTCCCCTGACCATAACCAGTCTTCACAGATCTTTCTGTTATTTCCCTTGACTGCAGAGGATTATCTGCACAAGATAAGCAACTTTAGCAGATTGAATACATAGAATATATTAAATAAAGTTACCTTTAATTCTTTTATATTACATTTTAACTCTTGACAGGAGATGAGTAACAACTTTTTGACATGTCAATATTTCTTATTTTCATTATTGTTGTTTTTGATAGTGTTTTTCCATTATTAATCAAGTCATTGAAACACCTCAGGGGTATCTTGCACAATGCCAGAGGAGATAGAAAATGGAAGAATTGTAAGGCTAAATGAGTCACTGCTGTATGGTGCAATTGTGGAGTATCACTGTCTGCCCAAGTACACCCTTGATGGCACCTTCATACGCACCTGTACTTCTGATGGCTCCTGGTCTGAGAGTCCACCACACTGCGTGTGTATGTATTACTCATATGTCCAACGTCCCTTCAGTATTTTGTTTATAAGTTTTTGTCTTTACATTGGTTATACACTTTACTTTCTTGTTCATGATTCTGTTTTTGTAAAGTCATTACTTTGCTGTTTCACTTCCTGTTGCTTCATCCCCAATTCCCTTCTTCCCTACATGCCATTTCATGTTCCTTCTCATAGTCCTATCTGATAACTTGCTGTCTACTTTCAGTGGATGAAACAGACTTTGGTATCTTCGATGACAACACTATTGATGGGACCACTAACTCTGCACGGGGTGGAACTCCAGGGTCTCTAGAAGAGGCCTCCAATACAGGCCTATATGTTGGCCTTGCTGTTGGTCTTATTGCAGTCATTGTTGTTGCCCTTCTCTTCATATTCCTCAGAGCGTAAGTCTTAAAAGCAGTACTTGCCTTATGTTCTTTCTGTGTAAACTTTATTTTTGTTGTCCACTGAATACAGAATGGAAGACTAATGATAAGATGTAGCATTTTGAGTGAAAGTTAGATTTTGTGATAATTAAAAACCAAAAACAATACAAATTCTGATTGCAAATGTTTACAGTATACCACAAACAAAGTCTGGAAATATTTAACTGCAATTCCTTTGTTCCAAGCCGCTGGAAATGTGTACCTAGACACCCAGCAGCAGAGGTAAGTGTCCTCTCAGGTCATCACATACTTCTTGAAGTGTGAGAATAAAATAAGCAAAGTTTAATGCAAACTTTTCAGCATGTTTACCAAGTTTTGGGATGCTATGTTATATAGGAAGGTAATAATAATGATTGGTAGTGTAAAGTAGGAACCACTGAGGTTTCAAAATGTGGCCATTGGGATTGTGTCTGATCTGTTTGAGCTCATTTACCTATTCATCCATGTTATGCATGATTTTTGGCATGTTTCTTTGTATTGATTCACCAAATTTTTGAGCTAAAAGTCTTTTGTTATTTACTGTTAGAGGTCTGCACATGAAACACCACTATGCATTACCTTGTAAACCTAGGCTAGCATAGTAACAGTTCTTTCAGAGAACTTGGTGCCCCTGCCAGGTTTGGGGTGTGGACTTGTTATACAAATCACTTCCCGCAAAAGATGCATGCAGCCTTGAACAGAAGTACTGTAGCTGCAGGGGTTTCCAGTGAGGGCAGATTCATGACTAAATGTAATGTGATAGCTATCAATGGGGAATGGAAAAGGACAGATTTTAATTTTTTAAAGGTAATGGAATTGGTAGGTGTGTGGGAAACAAAACTGAGGAATAGCAGAGTATGTGGATGGATTTAAGTAATGGTCAAGGATCAGGCATATTATGTAACTATGTGAAGGAAGGTTTTGAAAGAATATTGATTGCACATACTGTAAGGAACAAAGGCTTCATATGCAGATTATGTTGTTTTGTTAAGTTAAAGGAGTTGGAATAAAACTGCACATTGCCTTGCTGTGTGTAAAAGGAGAAAGTTAAAAGTAAAGGAAGGTAAGAGCAACGTGCTCATTTTTTATAAAGATGAGCTGTCTTCTGTTATCAGTATGAATACAAAAGAATCATTTGTTATTAAGATAAAGAATTTGGGAATAACTACATTGATAACTATCTAATACTAGTTATCTCAAATCTCTCACACTCAGCACCATCAGCAGTTATTTCTGTCACCAGCTTCACTAGTTGGCTTCCTCTTACAGGTCCATAAGTAGCTGATGTCCTGCTTCTCTCCTGTTGCTGTAATTAACCCATTTCTCCCTCTCCAGTAAACTAAACTTTTGTCCCACTCTAACAGTAGCCAACTCCAATTTTTTCTCTCGTCATAAATCCTTGTAGCCAAATTCCTTTTCCTCTCCAACAATAACTAATCCCCTCTCCCATACCTCCAACAGTATCTAACTTCTCCCTCTTACCCAGCTGTAAATAACTCCGTCTACTTTTCTTTTAATAACCAATCATTCATTCTCCTCTCCAGAAGGAGGTACCTCCATCATACTCTACTCCATCAGTAACTAACTCTTTCTCAGATAATATTCCTCCACAGCAGTATCTACCCCAGTCTTTGTTTTCTTAAGGATTTACTAAAACTCCATCCTTTCTGCTCTAGCAGGCGGCAACAGAAGGGGAAGGAACAGGAGCCACCAACAAGTATGAAGCCCAGGGAAGAACATCCCACAGAGACGATGCATTATGGCAACCTCAGTGACCCAACTACCGGTACAGTACTACGGATACCTTATTAACACGTGATATTCATTCTTAAGTGAAATTTGCCCTACAGCGTTGGTGATGATGTGTGTAAGTGATGTCATAGAAGCTTTATGCATGTGATCCACCTTATTAGATATGAATAGATATGGTGTGAACTAAAGAACTCAAGGAATAATAACTTCTTAAACATAAATAATAGTTGTACCATTGAGTTAACTCAGATAATCCCAAGTGTGATACACTGAACTCATTCTTTAAATATGACACCTTTATAATTACGTGCAAAGGGTTAAGATCAAGTTTAGGATGTTGAAGATAAAATGAAAGGGTTAAAGAAACTTTCTAGACATAAACTCACCACAGAGGTATTTGTAATAAATGCTCAGCAGCAGTGATGTCTTCTCATCAGCTTTAAGCCAATTTGATCATGCTTGAAATGTTTTCTAACTCTTGATGCTGAATAGTATGTTTTCATTGAGTTGCCCTTTCATAAACTGAAGCAAAACATACCAACTTTGTCAGTTGTTATTCTGATCATGGGAGGATCAAAAAGGGAATTTAGACTTGTTATGGAAGAGATTTTGTTGATGTACACTCCATTTCATCACAAAAATGACAAAAAATTTTAATAAAAGAAAATATCCATGTTCAGAATAAAAAAAGAAAGCTTAGTAAAAATTTTATTTATGTGGCTTGTTTCTCTTTTATTTCCATATAGTTTCATACGAAGAAAATGTAAACAAATTAAACATTAACATTCCTTTACATACAGGTAACAATATCTATGAGAACATCCCAGATGATATTGAGGAGTATGCTGACATGTCATCTGGCAGCTACACTACAACTCCAGTCCACACATACTCCAATGGCCACCAGCCTACCTACACCAATGGTATGATGGCACCTTCTGCTGGCATGACGGCATCCTTGAACCGCCCGTCTGCCAATGCCATGCGACGCCCACGTCTACCACCCCCACAGCCACCAACAGTTCCCACCACCACTGCAGGGCCTACATCAGTAGTAACCATCAATGGTGTTACAGTGTCTTCCAATGGATCATAAGTTTGGCCTAGGTTGTCATATTTACCACAGTCCCAACCTCAGTGTAATTATTAACATTATACAGAGACTTGTGCATACTGAACTGTGTCTTTGAGAGATTTTCATAGCTCTATATACTTACAGTGATAAAAATTAAAATCTAAATAGTAAACACTTCAAAATTAGGACACTAGTATAATGCGTGAGCAGATGCCACCAGAAGCACTAATTTCTCACAGACTTGACAATGATAATACTGTTTACACATAAATGATGTTGGATTAAAATATTCCCAGTTGAGTATATATATATATGTATATTTTTTCTGTGATGGCTGATGAGTTTTGCATATGGGTCTCAGTGCAGATCAACATAACTTATAAAGGTAATGACAGCTGTCTTTTATTTTTCTTTATTACTATGATATTTACTGAAATACTGAAAATAAAAGGCAATCTGGCAACTTGATTACTGGAGAGAGTACTTTATATTGGTACAGAAGTTACCTAATTTTGTTTGTGAACACAAATGAACACCCATTTTGTTTGAACTCGTTATGTAAACATTATATTGTGTGTGGTGGATAACACAAAAGTGATTAGTGTATGTGATGGACATATGCAGTAAAACAGAAATATTCTGTGCCTTATTATAATTGGGTCTTAAGGGATTACCCATATTTATGAAGCTGTTTGTTAAGTTTCTGAATTTCTCATACATTCCTAGTTAAATCATATAATAAAGCAAAGTATTTTTTATACAAATTGTAAAACCTCTATAAGTCTGATTGAATTACTACCTGCATTTTACTTGTCAGCTCTATTAAATGATTAATTTATATAAAGGTTTTACCTATTTTTTTTTTCTAATTAATCATATGAGCCATGATATTACCAAAATAACCCGTAATGACTCTCATAGCATCTGTAATTCCAGTTGTTCATAAGACTCACATGCGATGATAAAGGTTGGCTACATATAAAGACAATGAAACTGCCTGCCATTAACATAAGTCACCATAAAGGTCTGTATTAACTGCAAAGAACATAAATGGAAGATGTATTGTATTCAGATATTTCTAGTCTGACATTTGAATAATTATCAACATGTTTACAAATATGTTTCCCATCTTGCATTTGAATCTACATACTGTACTGGTTTTACATTTAAAAATTAAAGCACATGAAAGTTATTAATGTAAAATTCACAAGCATATTAATTTTCTCTGTGTCGGCTATATTTTACTTACTTGTGTTATTTTATTAGTGACAGTCTTTACAACCTTTACATGTGAAATTGCAACAAAGGCTCAATGGCTTCTCATACAGAGTACAGAACTGCCAGTAAATATAATTTCATTATGAAATAAAGTTTAGTAAATACATATAAACCTGAAAATTAAAAGAAATATCAGTGTAAGTAATATACTATACAAATATTACTTTGAAAATACCAAAACCTTATATTCATTGCTTATTTTACACGAGTACGTGATTTTTACAGGATCAACTCTTATAAATGCCTGCATTTACATTAATGATATTAAATTTTCTTAATCTGAATACATCTGATAAATTATTAAAATACTTTCTAAAGGCAACTTTCATCACAATTATTTCAAAGAAAATTTATATACATGAATTACTTTAAGTACTGTCGGTATGTTAATAAGATTTGTTTTCAACTAAATGATGTGGAGAGTCAGTTCAGGTTGATCATGGCACAGGAACTACTTTTTTCTTTAATCCACAGATACATAATGCTATCCAACACAGCTGCTCTAAAAACTATGATGATAGCTATAAAAGATTCTGTCTCTGGGTAAACCTGTCTTTAAGAGACATGACATCAGTTAAAGCCTGATGAAGTACCCTAACAATATACAATTTAGGCATCTTGTATGGTATTATTGCTTCACTAATGTAGTCTTTGAAGTGGTATAGGAACCATTATATATTTTGAAATATTAAGTAAATGTTTATCATAACTAAACTGTCTAGTCTTATACAGTTAACATAACACTATGAATTAATGACAAACATGTCTTCTTTCATCCTATTATTCAAACTGGACACTAGCTTTTGGAACTGCAAGTCCATAAATGTCCAGTACTCTAACACATGAAATATGTAATAAATGATTTTTGTAGTCTGTGTGGTTGTATGGGTGAGAAGTGCACATATGTTTGTTTATATTTCCTTATATTTTCATATATGTATATTTGTGTATACATGTGCATGTGTGTAATCAGGAAATATCGGTATGAGGAAGATTGTCCTTATACCGCACATACATTTACTACAATGCAAACTTTACATGGAAAAAAAAAAAAAAAAAAAATGCATAACACACAGAAATCCTTTTAGAGTGAAATGAAATGAAGCCTACAGCTGAAAACTGAAATAATTAGATTCAGCTGTAGTTTAATACTTGGAATCCAGAACAGAGTTTTAGTTGAACTGATCTCCCATCATTGTCATTGGTCCCATCACTGCCCAGTGAGATTTGTTGATATATTTTGAGACACATACAAGTTTCTACGGTATTCATGTCATTATTTAGATCAGGTTTTTTTTTTCAAGCTCTTCCAACAGTGTGCACTTAAAAATCAGGGAACTCTGATTGGTCAGTATTAAAACCATCGATTACGCTCTTCAACTAACAGATGTGTGAAAATGAAATATGCTGTGAATGGGAAATGAGTATTAATGTAAAGGAATCAAACTTTTGCTAAATCATGATCTCAAAACACTTAAAATTAGTGAATAATTCAAAAGCAAGCTGAAAATGAAATCTGAGTTCTGTCAAGTGTACAAAAAATCCTGCTCTAGCATGAAGACTGAGACCCATATTTCTATACATTACAGGTTAGGCTAACGCCTTAGAGTAGCATTACTGAAGTAAATTCCTATCCAAAATGGCTCACTTTATGAGACAAGTGGCTGCAAAAACATCGCAATGAGCAAAGTAAATAAAAAAGGCCTATGTTGGTTAGTTCAGGACATATTTTAATGTGCTGAGTTTCACTAATATATAAAACTTCGGTGGGCATTCTGCGATGGACTGTATAGTCACAAGATGGTTAATAATACCAATGCTGCCTCTAAAAGTTAGACTAAGCTTTGAGGATAGTTATCTTGAAAATCTTTTAAAAAATAAAACTATGGTTCACTCTTGCTACACTGGCTAGAGGAATAACCAGAAACTGTTGGTGAAAATCTTGGTGTTTAGGTCTGTTTTGAGAGAAAGCAGAGATACTCCCAGAACAAGCCTCAATTGCTGCACCACTGGGTTGATTGTTGTAATATTTGTAAATATTAAATGCTATCTTGTATAATAAATTATCCATACAAGTATCTTGTTTTCATCTTGCCTATATGTGAACTATTTGTGGTAATTCAACATTCCTCATGCCTTTGAGAACAACAGCTGAGCCCCTTTAAATGGTGTTTTGAACAAACCTGAGATGAATATTATAGTTTTGGTCCAATTTATAAACAGTTTATCAACTATTTCCTTATCTATGAATTTAAAGGTTAATTCTAATAAATACTATATAACTAGTCTAAAAATACTTATAACAGTGTTCTGGTGGTATGGTGGTTACTGTGTCTCTCTATATCCCTCCTAATCTTTTTGCACACTTTCCTGTAAGATTTAAATCGCATCTAGGCCTTCTTTCACAATCTCCAATCTTTATAATTTTGCAGTTACTTTTACAGAAATTCGTAAATCAGGTATCAAACCAACTGTGATGCTTGTCTGGCATTATCAAACTCCATCCACTTGTGATTACACTGCAAGAGAAAAGTCACCATGGGCAAGGTTTTATCACTGAAGTACAATCTCCTCGGAAAACTTTGCACTCCAAAGAAGTCTATCCTTTTCCTGTATATCTAGCGTACCTAGAAACAATGAACCAACAAAAATTAAAGATGATAATTTCTAAGAATATTAATGCATAACAGGATCTCTTCATTCATCTAAATTATTATCATACAACCACATGATCCCCTTCATGAAATTCAGAAGCTTCAGGTCTCAACAATTAAAATAAGGCGAAAGATGGAATCTTTTGGAACAGGAAAGTCCTTGATCAGACTGTATTCTTTTCCAACCAACTGGTCTAACTTTATCATCGGTGACTTCCTACTCACAGGCAGAGTGTATTTATACCTATAATTTTCTATATAAAAAAAAAATGTTGAAATTTTTCTACAATAAATTTACCTTTATTATGAGTACCATGACTAATAAATCATTCTGATTACGTGCAAAAGCATCTAAAGAAATGTGACAACAAATTACAAAAAGATCCAGTAACATTAAAAGTTATCAACTAACCAGTTTTTATTAAAGCATTACAAAACCATAAAGAAAACATACATGAATATCATTATGAATTATGAGTTCCTGTGATAAAGTATGAGGCAGTGGAGAAAAGGCATATAGCCTAGCTTTCTACATTATTGATCTCAAAATGTTTAATCACTAATTCTAAAATTCATTTAAAGCTATAATCCCTAACCACAATATATGAAAAATCACAATTACCTTATCACTGAAACCACTTGAACTACAAATAATTAGTTTAAAAAAAGTTATAAGAAATAAAAAAAAGGCATTCTACATAAGTTTTCATTCTAATCGGAAAAATGTGCAACAGAATTTTTTACAAACAAAAACAAACAAAATGTAAATGGTAACTTCTAAAACAAGACACCTGGGGAAGCTAAACATTATAATCTGTAGTTTCTATGATTGTCAGAACTGCATTAACACATACAAACTGATTATGTTTGCAGCATAATGATTTAAAATAAAACACCAATCACAATACCAATATCAAATTATTTGTACTAAAAATAACCAGACAAAGTGATGTCTTACAATATCCCAGATACATATACCTGAAGTTTCAATTTGTGGTTATTTATGCCAGGAAATCAATGAACTACTACTACCATTGCTGTGGGTGCAGATGATGATGCCTAGTGAGACACTGCAAACTTTATGGACTTTTAAAAGAAAGAACCTCTTTTGGAAGCCCTGAAATTTTGATAACGTGATTTAGTTGACTCCCATCTTCCCAAAGAAAAAAGTATCTTACTTATTACAACTTTATGTCAAAAAGATCTAGGATTATTTGTGATACACTTCATCCCGTATTATTTCAATCTACTTTAGGTGTATTAAGACTGAAATCTGGCAAGAGTAAAGTCATTTTTATGAACTTGTTTTCAAGAAAGCTGAATTTTGCATATGTCTGCGTGCTCACAAAAAATCATAGTTTGTGCACAGTATCCATTCAAAACTATTTCTGCAAATAACATGTGCAACAGCCATCTAAATTTACCAAAAAATGCTAGCAAAACCTTACAAGTAGGTTAAATAAAAAACTCCTAACTGCTGTTACATGGTCTTGGAGTAAGTAAGAAAAACAAAAGTCACGAGTTAGAGTTACTAGGCATCAAAATCTTTACAGAGCATTATGCTTATACTTGGTAGAATGAGGTGGATAAGCTAAAGCTGTGCATATTCTAAGCATTCTGTTTCATAGTTACAAGTGCACAAACTTACACTTTATTTCTACTGCTCTACAAACACTAAGGACATCAAAATTAAAATAATATGAGTATATTCAGAGAGTTATGCCCACAGTTGAGCAATGAGTTTGGGTTAGAAACTCTTGACTGTCTACAATTTGATTTCTAATTTCAATATCTATTTCCATAAAAGCTATACGTGGGACTGCTATAATTACAAACAAAAAGCTTTAGAGTGCGACAAGCATGGTCACATTACTATCTCTTTGGTATATCAAACTTATAATACTGCAAACTTGTCAAGAGGCAATAACATACCTCTCTAATGTTGTCATTGAAAGATGAAACAAGCTTCTCCACTGTTGTGGGCTTCTGGCATGGAAAACTTCTCTGCAGGAATAAGCTTAAAACATGACACATGCTGAAGAAAAAACTATATAATTCACTAGTATGAGCTCAAAATTAGGCTTGTCTAGTGGTGTGGCTTACAGTGGTGTGAGCTTACCACACAGCAAATTTCACCATTCCTATCTAGACTATGGTCTTGTGAGATTTCACACACAGGAATCCTGCTATAGTGTTAACTCATAGCACACCAGACTTCTCAGTGGTACGAGTTTCCAGCATAGCAATCTTCTCCAGTAATGTGAACTTACAATCAAACAATTTCTTGAGTAATGTGAGCTAATAAAATAGCAAACTTCTCCCATGCTGAGTTTACACATTAGGGAAACTTCTAGTGTGACTGGGTACCTGGCAACTCTACCAGATGGATAGCAATATTCTCCAGTAATGTGAATCTGTTACAAAACAATTTTATGAAATTTAAAATCTCATAAAACAAGACAAGAAGTATCCTTTTATTAATATCATTATATTCAGATTAGCCTTGATAATCATTAAAACCTAAAGTGTTTGACCATAAGCTCTGATAACTAAATATAATGACAAAATTACATGGCCATGTTCAGTGCTGACATCATTCATAAACCACATTGCAGTAAAAGCTCCTACTGCAGTAAAAATTTGTGGTACTGAGACTTCAAACTACAAGATTCCTGTTGCAGCATAACCTTGTAATAAAGGTAAAGTTTGTTTATGTGAGTTCAAATTAATTGAGAAATTTGTGTTGTAAGTTCATAACACTAAAATTACCTGCAAAAAATATCACTAAAATGGGGACTTTGAGCTCATACTATGTTTTGGATGTAGTCAAATGCTCATCCTGCAATGGAAATTTGTTGCCATAAGCTCATACAAAGGTAGAAATTACTTGTGTTACAAATTTACAAAACAGAGCACAACAGATTACAGGTACATATTTACAAATCTATGGCAAATAAATTTGCTTTAAATGAAACTATACTGAAAAGTATCTCATAGACTGGACTGCAAAGTTTACCTGTGTGCATGCTTAGACCAATGTCTTTTCAATCTTCTTACTAGTACACAATGGAGGTAATATAAATGTGACATTAAGTTGTAAACATGTCAATCAATGTTGGAGCATTCTCGTGAAATGCCGTATTCACATCCTAGTGTGAAATTTTCAGCAGAAAGGTCAAGGTATACCAGCATGTATGGACTGCTAGTTGGTAGATATTTCAGATTCAGTTGTCCCCTGCATACTGCATAAACAAAAATGTAAACATCAAGCATCAGGGGTACCTATTATATAAATGCCCCTAATGAATGTAATTACATACATTTACAGTATGGACAGGGAGTATGACATTCACGAAGCCTTATTTCAATTTCTTTACCACAGTATCTCAACTTTTCAAATTCTGTCACGGTTTGCTTTGTTTCATTACCTAACTTATTCCACATTCATTCACCATTCAACATCCATACCATTAGAGTCCTCCAGATCTTTTCTAAAATATCTTTTACATAATTTCTTGCTGTGACCTCTCTGCTCTTTCACTGTTGATCTTAAAGAAACATTCATCCTAAACACTATCACTTTCATTCAGAAGTTTGACAATTTTAATAATGTCTCTGTCTCTCTTCTTTCTAGTCTTTTCCAGTGTGGGTAAACTTATAACATTAACTTTTTGTGGTAATTCTGCCCCTCTGAGTGTATATTTGTGTTGAGAATTGAGGAACAATATAAAATATGCATGAGTATTTAAAATAATTCTTTTGATATATAAAGAAATGAAAACATGGGAAGCTCTCTGACCTCCACATTAGAGGGTGTAAAAGTAAACTACTCAGAATCAGCATTAAATTAAGTACCAATACTGAGTGCCACTCAAAATTGGCAAAATTTTATGTAACTTTACCCAACTGCAAAACTGACTTAAAGTCTGATATTTTCAATGATGGAAGTTCTGAACAGAGTCCCAAAGAAAAGAAAAGAAAAAGGAATACATATCCTAGACTTGAACTACTTACTCTACTGCTGCCATTAACTACTGAAGGTTACAACACAAAACTAGTCAAAGTAATGGATAATAATTATGGTGAAAAGTCAAGGTGGAGCCATGACAGTGAAAATATGATAGTTAAGTTGCATATAAGAGTGAAAAGTTAAGTATGGTACAGGAAAGTTACTTATGGCAGTGAAGTTAACTGTCGTAATTAAAGGTAACCGTGGCAGTGGGGAGTTGTAGTTTTGAGTTACTGTAGCGAAGAGCTGGGTATGGTTGTTCAGGAGTTATAGTAAAATGGAATTAGTTTTATCCAGCAATGAAGAATTACTGTACATGGTAGTTATGGTAATTCATACTTTACGGTGGTCGAGTTAATTGTGATTAACAGATAACAAGTTATGGTTGTGGAGTTACCTTTGGTAGATGGAGAGTTTGCACCGGAGATCATGCTATGGCAGTGGAGTTACTTATCCTACACGATAATGAGTTAATGGTGGTCAAGTTATGGTGGTAATCTGCTAGCTATGGTAGCAAATTGTTTGGTATGGTAGTGACAGTTCATTATGATAATGAAAAGTTATCAGCAATACTGAAGATTTGGTAATGGTAGTGATAAGTTTGTTACGGTTATGAATGTCAAGGGGGGAATAGTCAACTATGCTACTTGAGAGAGAAAAGCCCTGGACAGCAAAGACTTGGTCACTAACAGTCAAAGGTCAAACTACAATAAGTGAAGACTTACTTGCTTATGCAACTGTTGCAGGTCAAGAGACTGTAATTGAAGATTTGATCACTGGTAGAGGAGTGCAAGGTCGTAACATGGCACTGAAGATCAAGCTTTTACAATCAAAGGTCAAGTTATGGCACGTAAAGTCTCAGTCTTTGGTACAGCTGCAGGTAGTGAAGCCTCTCCAAGTTTAAATGTTTAAATGTATTAACTAGCATAACTGCAGAATGTAATTATCTAATTAATAGTACAGCCACTAGATGTCTGGCTATGGCTGACACAGTGGACAAAGACTTACTGAAAGAATAAGAAAAGGTTAAGCTACAAATAGTGAAGATTCATTAAGCCAAAAAGGGGGCTGAGCTATGTTGAGCAAAGTAGTTGTAGCTGGTACAACAAAAGAAGGTCCAGTCATGAGGGCGTGAGAACTTATATCACTGGTACAGTCACAGGAAATCAAGATATGCTCAGCAAAGAATTAGCTGCTAACAGTTGCACACAGTCAAGTTACATTGAACAGAGACTGCTGCTGGTGCAAGCATAAGATATCGTGCTGTACTGAGCATATCTAGTCAGTGCAATCCCCTGGAGCATTCGATGGGTCTGGACTACCAAAGGACTGGGGTCGCAGCTTCATCTGTAACCTGCGTAGGCTGGTCCATTTGTATTGGCGGGGGCTCCAATAGACCCAGCCCATGGAATCAAAGTCATCTGAGTTGGTAAGAATGCCAGTGGGGTTGGCATTGTGGCAGACATTGTACCACCACCCACCCTTGTATTCATGTGCACAGCTGCCTGGAAGGGCCAAAGAAGACGTAACATGCTCTGTGAACACTAAAGAAAACATAAAATCCTTATCAAAATGCAAAGAAAATGTCAATAAACACTACAAAGATTAACAAAACCTGCAAGACTAAATCAGTATGTGTAAACAGTGAAAACACAAAACCAAAAAGAATGAATTAAAAATACATATAAGAACATGTATACACCAATTCTAAGTATATATATATAAAGTGGAAATGTATTTGATAAGTTTGGGTTTAATGCTTATGGCAAATAATGAAATTTGTTACAAAACAGATCAGAGATAAGAAAATAAAGGCTATTGGTGCATCAAGATTAGAGATAAGAAGGGAAGGGAATACAAGTAAGGGAAAGGACATTACACGAGAGGTGTAATGGTATTAAAAGAAGGACAATGCACATGAGGTGTAATGTTGTAAAAGGCTTTTATAATGGAAGTAATGGATGAGTGACAGTAAACGGAGACATAAGTGATTGATCTGAAATAAAAGTGGAAGTGCTTCAATATTATATACTGTTTTCATTGCTGTTTAGCACTTTAATGATTGGGGCATTACATGAGATGAAAGCAAGCTGGGGTGATAGTAGTGAACTGGTGAATCATGGTAAAACAGAATGGAAGCCATAGCTGTTACTGTATATTATGCTTTAATGATGGAATACTTAAACCAACTAACTCTAACATATGACTGTGAAACACAAGTTTATACAGGGACAGTATGAGGGTTAAGTTTTGATCACATGGTTAAGCCATGATATCCAAAATGTCATCATACTCAAAAGGTTAGGTTATCTTAAACTAGGTTCAATTAGTATATTCATGGGGTTATTCAGCATACCTCTGTGGTTAGCATACTTAAAAACTTTGAGTTATCTGTGGTCTTCAAGGTACTAAACAGTCACACTCTAAAAGAGATTTATATAATTGTGTACAAATGGCTAAAACACATTACCAAATCAAAATTACATTATTAATCAAAGTCAATGTATTCCACCTTGGACTGAATTATCTTTGCAATAAAGCAATACTCGTATTTTACACAAATACATCCACCTTAATAAGCCTACTTTACTACACATGGGCCGCCCTATACCAGTATAGCACCCCAATCACACAACACACACACAACCTATGCCAGTAATAGCACCACAATCACAAACACATCTAACCTATGCCAGTGATGGCATTGCCAAGAATGGACTGTCATTGACAAGGGCCCAAGCTAAGTCTAGTCTTGGTAAATCTTGACACTCATGCACTCACTGTATTCAACACCATTTATAATTATAAGCAAGTGTTCAAGTTATTGTACCTGAAGGGTGAGGGGGTTACTTACCTTTATGTTTATCATTGTCCCTATCAATGGTGGAAAACTGCATGCCACTGTGCCACAGCAGCCCATCCCCCAGAGTACTGTTGGAGGAGTACATCACTGCCAGCAGCTTGTAGCTGTTGAAAACAGGATTGTTAGTACATGTGATTGCTTGCCATTGATGGAAAAAGGGTCTAGGAGGTACAGTATTAACATGATAACATTGGAAAAGTAAAATTTTGCATAACATAAAGGCAAAGTTAAGAGGTGGATTCCTATGAATGAGGATCTTTCCCATGTACACACATACGTAATCAAACACACACATACACACACACACCACTTCCATTGGATGTTCTGGGAAATGCTCACTTGTGTTCCTCATCCTCAACCCGGAAGCGTCCCCACACACCCCATCGACGACTCCCGCTGAAGTCTTCAGCATCTACCCGTAAGACATGGGCATCCTTCGCCGTTAGTTGGTGTAGGACCTCATTACCTGAAGGTGTATGTTGAATATCACTTGAAAGTTTAATAGAGAAGTAAATATGAGGCATAAAGACAAGTCAATTAAAAATCAGTCAAAAGTGAAGGTTACTTTTAAACAGTTCAGCTCTATAACATATAAAGCACACCTGGTCAAGCCTACCTAGCCAGTACTCCTTAGTGACACACCTGGTCAAGCCTACCTAGCCAGTACTCCTTAGTGACATCTCCAAAGCCACCCCTGTAGTCATCCCAAGTGCGAGTGAAGTTTTCCTGTTGGGGTTGCTCTTGACGATTCAAGAACACAGTCCAACCACCTCCATCTGTTGTCAAGTCACACCACACCCGAACTGCACGGCATCTGTTGCATATCACAGGGTATCATTGCAATTTAAACCATTACCTGATCAATACAAATCTAACATACAGGAAAAAAAATATTAGAACATATTGCTCAGATAAAGAGTGTCATAAACCAGAACAAAAAATTCATACATTACCTTTGATAAGTCTATGAGGTAAATTCACTGACACAAGTAATCATATTTCCTAGTCTACACAGCATACAACTACATTATACAACATACTCATTCTAGTAAATATAGGTATTGAACACTGTACATCAACTGATGAGTATACTCTGATGCATATCATGCATGTGTCTACTTTGGTATTCAATTATGAGCACCCATGCTGATGGGGAAGTGATACATATACACATATGCTGTTTTCTCTGATGTGTATACTAGTATACTGTACCAGGATACTCATTATAAGTGGCATACAGTGTAACTAGTATACTGTACCAGGATACTCGTTATAAGTGGCATACAATCATAATTCATGCTAAAGGGTCTCATACTTAACCATATACAATATAATCAACAGAGCTTATGTCTACCACATAAACTATCAGTCTTTTCATTCTCAGATTTAGTACAAACTACATTATCATCCTGGTAGGTATACTGGTACACTTTATACCCACCATGATGGGTGTAATGGCTGAGTTTATACTCACCTTAATGGGTTAACTGGTATACTGTACATTACCCAAGATGGAAATGCTGGTACACTTAAACTGATGAACATACTGGCAAACAGCATCTTGATTCTGATAGATATACTAAATAGTTCTTCCTCTAACGGAGGTACAATATAATCACCCCGATGGGTATTCTGATATACAGTAAACTGAGAGGTATGATCATACTAATACCACTCACCTTGAAAGGTAGCCATATTGATTAGTCTTATAATATCATACTCATTCTGAAAGGCAGATCGTGTGCACTCGACCGATATAACATAATGAACTCTACTCATTCAGAAGGCTAGTTCTCATATGTTCTACAGATGTACCATATAATACTCACTCTGAAGGCTAGATCTTGTAATACTGGTATAACATATATTACTCAGTCTGTGGAGTAAATGTTATTCATGCTAATGGTGTAACATACACTACTCACTCCGAGGGGAAGATCTCATACATTCCACTCTCTGTTGCTCCCTTGCTCTGGTGGCCTGCGCAGTCTTTCACCCTGACCACAGAACAACATTTCTGGTTATGAAAGAAATGCCTTCACAAGCATATCAGTAAGAACAATACATTCATAGATTAAAAACAAGAGGACACAAGTACCAAATGTTAGTTCTAAGGAGAGGGAGAGAAAGAGAAAGACAGAAAATATTGTACCATGAATTTGTGACAAGATTTTGCCAAAACACTATAAAAATATAGCCACATCCATGACCATGGACTGCCAAAGTGGCATCCATTGTCAACAGAATGATGAAACAGAAGACTAATCTGTTATCATACTTCTGTTTTCATTTAAGTGATTTTCCCAAACAACAGTTGACTTTTTCACATGTGTATCACCTACTTTTACTTGACTAACCCCATATCTTTCCCATCTATACTATCTTCACCTAATCTCGTCCATTAAAAATCAATGTTCCCATTCATGCTCAATAAGTATTTCTGTAAACAAAATAAACAATACCTGGCAAAAACATAACCAGATATATCACAAACTTAGCTAGTTTTAATGTGTTACTAAACATAAAAATTGCAATTGCAAGGTAAGGTTTTAATACGCTGTCAAGACTGTACGGCCACGTGTGAGGTGTTATTCTGCGTCAGGAATGAATAATTTATAAGTATAATTGTCCTGATGATGAAGTGACAATGGTAAATGAAGGTGCCATTAATCGCAGCTCTCTTGAAGCGACATTAACTTTCAACTGACAGGATTCCTTTCCGCGCTCAGCTTTGGGCACTTAAAAGACAATCTCTTTCGATTTACGGGAACTTCAGCCTCACGCACGTTGGAGTAATTACTTTCTGGACCATTAAGGATGATAACACTTTGTCCTGAAACACTAAACTTAATTGCAAACGTGTCCAATAAAAGTGGTTTCACATTCCTTTCATTGTTTGTAAACGCCAGATTGCCATAGACAACTATACATAACATATCATAAACAAATTACACTCTGAATTACCCAATCTAATAAAGATTTTTATATAATGAATACCTCAATAGGATGTTGGATCTTATACTATCAAAAGGCGTTGAAATATCTATAACTATGACGTCACCAAAATACATTCATAACTGCAAAGTTTTTCTATTAAGAAAAAAATATTAATCAATAAGTTTAAGGGCAACACCTCAACCGCTTTGTTAATTATAGTTCTTTTATTTGCTAATCATTACATATAGTGTTTAGGGTAAAATAAAACCAGGGAGCGTGAGTTAGATATGCTGGAAAGACATCCCATTTTTCGGCGGGACAATATGTCCGGCTCTCAACCCACGAACTCCACGCGATGGGAAAAATGGCCCACTTCTACAAAAAAAGAAAGGCTGAATTATGAACTTTCTTCAAGACATTATAACCAGATAGCTATATAACTATACTATACTTACTGCAGTAATGCATACTTGCGTGAACTGTAAAGATTTTGAACAATAGATAATACCTTTGTTATTTATGGACCGTAAAGGAGTTACATTCAGCAGACGGAAGCACTATTTTTATATAACGCCCTTCATATATTAATTTCCAATCATGTAATTTCATAAATATAATCTTATGAAAGATGTATAATGAAATTAGATTAATATTAGCTGAAAGAAACGTTAGCCACTGACCATAATACTAAAAGAAAGTCCATGGAGGGTGAAGGAATATGTCTGCCCTTATAGAATAGCAATAGGTTTTTATTTTTATGTACATTAACTATTTATAATTTATTTGAGGTATATCTACTGTCTCCTACATCCACAGCCCGTGCTGAGAGTAGTTTAGGTGTGATGCCATTAACATTTTATTGGATGGAGGAAGAGTTGAATTTTATTATCTTTACTGTTTTAGTCAATGAAAAATACTTTTTTCGGTGTTACTATAGTATGCGGTCTACCACGGTATCAAACACTATAGAATGCGGTCTACCTCATTTACTACCTAACCTAGGTTATGTTATGTTCGGTATCAAATACTATAGCATGCGGTCTACCCCATTTACTACCTAACCTAATTTAACCTAACCTAAGTTATGTTATGTTAGGTTAGGTTAGGTTTTATTTCTATATTATTCAAGGGATGTCCAACTTTTAATTCCACGGAATCTAGTTTCTTTAGATTTAGAGAATATTTACATTTTTTCTATATCAAAGAAATCGATAGTGGTGAAGGCTATGATGCTAACGGAAAATGTCTGGTTGGTGTAAATTTAGAAGAAAGAGAAAAACGGAATCTATCAAAAACATTAAAATTCACCTAGCAGTTAAAATTTCCCTCACTTTACTTATTTTAAACGAAATAGATCAAAATTTTTTCGTATACATGTTGGTTCCGGCCTAATGGTGATACCGTTTGCTAGTAGTTTTGTTTGCTGAGGACAAGAGGCGGGATTACAAACACCCCATATCACTTAATATATTTCGAGTAAAACATTACATATTACGGTAACCCGGGGCTGCTAGGGTTAGTAGACTTTTTTATAATTATCTTTATTTAACCCAATTTAGTATGATTTTCATGACCATCCTTACTGCTAGTTTTTTTTTCTCTCTCTATTAGCTTAGGCGAAAAATATAATCATCTCATTCACGCTCGCCCTGAACTCATTTTTCTTTAGATCTAAATACAGTTTACTGTCATGGAAGAATGAAGTCAAACGTAATCTTGAGATATAGAAGTAAAGCCCTTATTATTATAATTTTCGCTGTAATTATTATTTTTATTATCATTATCATTATTATTATTAGACACCACATCACTAGCAAGCCTAACCCTCTGAACCACTTTCTTTCTCACCCCAGGCATAGTACCCACCTACCTGGCCTTTAATACATCACCCACCTGTAGCCATCTGAAATCAGTACCTATCAATACCCACGTACTTGACCCCACTACCCACCTAGAGCCACGCACCTGAAACCTCTACCCACCTATACACACGTACCTTACACTACTACCCACCTACATCCACGTACCTGACACCAGCACCAAGTAGCTCGGGAGCCTGGGTAGTCGTGAGGGGCACCGTCACATTGTCACAGACACATTCCTTCCTCTCCAGCTGCGCCTCCGTCAGAATGTCTTTACAGGGGCATTCTTCCTCCTTGTCCTCTTTCTTCTCCACTACCACTGTGGCTTTCGTCATGACCTCAGGGGCCTCTGTCGTAGGCGGGGTCACCTCCTCAGGGGTTTGAGACTCCTCCCGGCCCTTCAGGAAGTGCTGCATCTGCCTCTTATACTCCTGAAGCTGCAGGCGAAGCTCGTGTTTGTCCTCCTGCAGGGCCTCAATCTGGGCGGTGCAGCGACCCTGCTGCGTCAGGAGGTCCTCGTTCCTAGACTGTAGGAGGGCGTGGTGACGCAGAGCCAAGGAGAGTAAGGAGTTGTACCCTTCGTCGCCCACCCTGGCCAGAACTGTCAAGAAAATAATACAGCCAAAATGACCCTTTCAGCGTCTACAATGAAACGGCAACTGAAATCGATTACCTTTGGCAGTACTGCTAAAGAAAATGGAGTTGAGGTAACTAAATCTTACTTTTTAAGAATTTTGAACGAAAATACAGTCAGATTGGCCATTTTTACCCTTCCTACACACCTCTCATACCAAAACTACTCACAAAGAAACTTTGGTGAAAGCTCCTTAACTAAACGTACTTAGATTTTTTAAATCGTAATCTTCTCATCTATCAATCATCAAATTTATCTTCTTATTGTATAGTTTCATTGAATATTTAATGTCCATAGTTTATGATATATTACATCTTTGCTATTTGTGTGTGCTTCGTTACGCTAGAGTGGAGTAAACAAGTATCGTTACAGCCGCCACATGACTTACCTTCTTCAGGAGTGACGTCCAGGAGGTTAACAGCCAAGTCGGAGGGCAGCAGCTGCTGCAGGGACCTGCTGACGTCCAGCAGCTGCACCAGCAGCTCCGACGGTACTGTCACCATCTGCTGAAAGGTGCAACTCTCTAACGTGAGTATATTTCTCAGGTCTGCCTTAAAATCTGCCCTAGAACATTTCTCTAGTCTATCCCTAAACATTTTTCTTTACCTTAAAATCTACCCTGTGAATATATTTCTTAAGTCTACCGTAAATCTGCCCCCGTGAATATACTTCTTTAGTAAACCATAAAATCTGCCCCGTGAATATGAATCTATAGTTTACCTTAAATCTTCCCCGTGAACATATTTCTTTAGTCTACCTTAAATTTGTTCCGTGAATATATTTAGTCTACCTTAAATTTGTTCCATGAATATTTTTTTAGTCTACCTTGAAATGGAATAAATAATAAAAAATCCAAACTTTAAATATTTCCTTCTATAATGTATTAGGCTAAATAAATTATTGATATGCCCAGCAACTCAAAAAAGAAATGGCTACTATACTTAAGTAAAAAGATACAACAATACAAAATTAATCTAATTCAGTATTTAAAAAGATAACAGATGTAGCGTTAAAGACATATGAAATAGAGCGTTCTGCTACTTTGCCGGTAGACTTATGTAAATTATGTAAAATGCTTTGTGAAAACTTCTTTAAGGGTAAGAAATTGAAGGAATAGGAGTGTAAAATATATGAGCTTAAACTGATCCGCTTTTTGCTAATATTTAATTGAGTAATTATGAGGAGAATTTGTTTATAATAGTTTCCCCTATATAGCGTACAGCTAATTAATTTCATTTACATGTAGAGGACTCATTATTGTACGGTAATTAAAGAAGGATTGCTGAAAAAAGGTAAAGTGTAACATAGACTTTAAATGATTATGTAGTAATGACAGTCATGGACCTCTTTTGATTATACACATATATTCTGTCTGCATTGGGGGAACTATTGTACATTGTGTTGATGAATTACTGGCAAAGATTTCTTTTTATGCTATTATAGGTTCCAAAACTTTCTTTTTAGATATTACTGGATTTAGGGATATTAATGCATATACATGTCCGTACGACAGAAAAAAGTAGGTTTCAAAGAGAAAGACTGCCAGTGAATCAAACAGCGGAAAGAACGGAGATAAAGACAGTTACAGAAATGAAGATGGGAACACAGAGGCAAAGAAAAAGAAGAAAAATATCATGAACACAGAAGTAGGAAAATATAGATTTGCAATGCAGATACAAGCAGCACGACAAAGGAATCAGAGAGGCTACAGACAAAGAAGACTTAGGGACATAGAAGATGCAAAGAAAACGATTAAGTGAATTCATTCTTAGGCTGAATTGAAAAATAAAAAAAAATCATGAGAAACGGGGAAGACAGGAACTCACCGAGGAGTCATTCTTCTGTTTAGAGGTTTTGGAGACGGAGGCTGCCTCCCCACCCACTGCCATCACCAACACCACCATCACCACCGTCCGGAGCTGCCTCCAACACCCAGCCATGCCTGCAACATCAGCAAATCTTTTGACGAAAAACCCTCCTCCTTTGTGTTATTCGGTGAGATATATTTCGTAATACCTGCTCGGTGCCAGAATTCTCTCTCTTATGGAGCAAGCTACCCATCCTCTTGACGTAAATATTTTGGACCCCTAAGTTTCCATAATAACGGCAGAAATGAGGGCTTCAAGCGAGCACCCGGCTCCCCACGGACCAAAATGGGTTGGACGAGCGTCTGGTGCCTGTACATTTAGCAGGAATTTTATCTCCGACGTGGACTTTAAGGCAACTCCTATGCCCTTAAGATGATTCCATTACTATGTAAAAATCTTCGTTCCTCCAGCAACGGTTATGGCGTCTGTGTAGCCGGGATCCATTAGGGAGCGTGAAATATACATTACTTTGTGTAGCCCGGCGGGCGGGCTCTTAAGGGGAAAAAAATGAACGATTATTTGATCTTAAAATTATGTTGAGTGGGTTGTGCGCGTTTTCTTTCCGGCTACACTAATGTATTTCCCTTCAAATGTTAATGTAATTTTTAAATGTAGGTTAGAGGGGGCAAATATTGAATTCATGGCAACCCGCAGATAGATAACCTTACCTTACTTTTTTATTACTTAACCATTTCATTTGTTTGATGATTTACAAAAGTAGATTATTGTAAAACTTTTTTCTATAGATTTATCTTCTATGAATTGTTATATTTGGATTTCCTCCGCTTGATGGATTTTCTATAATGCCGTTTGTACAGAATATTAACTGACGTTTTGAAAAATTATGTTTGATAAGTAAATATGACATATCATCTGCATTGGCCGAAGGAAATATTTTTAAACTTGCATGTATTGATTTCATAACCCGATGACCAATCAGCAATCGATAATATTGTATGGAATATCATACACAATTATGAAAATGTATTAAATCCAACAAGGTCCGCGCATAGACATTCCCTCATCAGTGATATAATTTTTTCCTTGCACAAGTGATTTTCAAGTATGGGGATCAGTATGTAAGAGTTTGATCCTAAAGCAGAGTTATGGAACGAAATTCATTTACAATTTCATTCCCGCTTAAATAGAAATGAGCATCGCTTGACGTCTGACGCCTTCGTCACCAACCAATATACATAAAGGAAATAGGATCACGTAATATTATTTGTTGAGCTACGTTACCGAATATCATTATAGAATCATCATATGATTATTCCTTAGACGTCTTAAAAGAATAAAAGGCAGGAAAATTTAAATGATAGATACGGATGCCATCTTCAAGCTGTGTATTAAATCTAGGTCAAAAGATTGAGCGAAAGAAAAAAAAAAGCAAATTCTAACAAATTTTTCAGTGTTCAATTGAATATTTTTTTATACAGGAAGAAGACGACATTAGCCCTTCCATCAGTCAGAACTTTCAGAGGTGTCAAAAAAAAAATGCTCTCTGCAGATAAGTTCGTTTCACGCGGAAAACAAAACAAAACAAAAAAGTCTTCGAGGATGGAGGCAGGGCAATATGAACCATTTGTCCAGCTGACATAAAGGTTTTGGTTCTCCAGGGGAAGAAAAAAAAAGTAGTTTTAATATTTAATGAAGGTTCTCATTGTACATTCGTTCCCAGAGGAGATTTTTGGATTATTCAACATTTCCACTTTACCTTTCAACCCCCACCCCACCCCCTTGACCCTTCTCCTGTGAAGCGAGGAGGGGGAAAGGGGAGTTCTGGCCCTCTAGGGACGGTACCAGGCAACACACCACGGCTCCTGTGTGGGTTGGTCCCTCTCCACTTACATAACTCCGTACTTAAGTTACAGAATTTCAGACACATGCTGCATATGCTAAAGTAATTTTCTCGTGCTCAAAGGTCGTACAGTCGTGCTCGGAGGGTCGTTAAATCGTGTTAAGGGTCGTACCATCATGCCCAAGTGGTTCTTCCAATTCAAAGTCTGGACCAAGTCTTTGACTCTTAGAAGACCTTGCCATTACTATTCATGTCTTCAGAGTAACCATGATCCTGAGTTCTGTAATGGATGAACTACTGGCTAGTCTATAGGCTTAATCGCCTGTTCCTGATGCTTCCTTGCTGAGATGGCAAAACGAGTTCGAAAGGTCTAAAAAGAAACATTAACAATTTGGTACCGGAAATAGTGGTTGTATTTAGAGAAAATAATCAATTTCCGTTTTTTTAGAAGACTTTAACTTATGTCAGTCTCGCTAAAGGTCATAGAAAACGAGCCCTAACTTGTAAAAAATACTTCCAAAAGTCAATGAAAATCAAACATGTCGACGATTACAATTAATATTTTTCCACAAGAGATGGGAAACTGCCGCAATCATTCTCGTTACCATTACGCAGGTCACGGAATTAAGACAACGTAACGCGTAACGTCACGCTACAGTCACGATAAGGAAAGGCTCGTAAGTTTGTAAACAATGACGTCAATAGTGCGCAGGCGCGGTGTAGGTGGCAACACGGAAACAAAATGATGCCAACTCGTGTTAATTTATCGCTGAAAGAGCCTGAAGTCCATTAACATAAGCGGTAGGGAACTTTATGGTAATACTCGTAGGATTACCATAAAGTTTTACCAGTCAAAATCGTTATTGGATGGCCATGCTTTTAAAGATATTACAAGGTATACAGATGCTGTCCATGCTTACAAATTATATATATATATATATATATATATATATATATATATATATATATATATATATATATATATATATATAT
>JAYMFT010019874.1:0-31262 GCA_038088735.1 Panulirus argus
ATATATATATATATATATATATATATATAAGAATGAGGTTCGTCAACAGGTTTTGAAAGAGTAAAATGCAAAGTGAAAATTGTAGGAGTTACGCAAATTAATAACGTTTTCTATTATTTAGGAACTAAAGAAAACGATAACAATACCTCAGCATATTTGGAAGATTTGCCTTACAAAGTGCTGGACATGGCCTCATAAACTATACTAACATAAATTGTACTAAATGCTTCGCTGGTTAAACTATTGAGGAAGTACATCACGGACATCTTACCTCATCCTACGAGCGAGAAAGGTGCGTCTGGCGTGTACAATAACGTAGTTTTACCAGTGGTTGCTAGAGCCAAGAGAAACGTGCGCACTGTATTGGGAAGTAGAGTGAGACAGGCCTCCACTGGACGAGAGGCAGGCCACCACTGGACTGGAGGCAGGCCTCCACAGGACGAGAGGCAGGCCACCTTCAATATATGTACGTGAGGCAGGTCGCCACTGCACTCTATGAACTGGAAACTGGCCGGCACTGCACGGGAGGCAGGCCACCTTCACTATATGTACGGGAGGCAGGTCGCTGCTGCACTATATGTACGGGAGGCAGGCCACCATTATTATATTACGTGAGGCAGGTCGCCACTACATTATATCTACGGAAAGCAGGCCACCACTAAATTATAAGTACGTTAGGCAGGCCGCCACCACTACATGTACGTGAGGCAGGCCACTACTACACTATATGTACGGGAGGTAGGTTCCCACTACACTATATGTACGTAAAGCAGGATGCTATCAGTATATGTACGTGAGGCAGGCCGCCACTAAACTATATGTACCGGAGGCAGGTTGCCACTACACTTTATGTACGGAAGGCAGGTCGCAAATACACTTTTGGGTTCGTCTGTCGGTTAAAGAAGGTTGGGTTCATCCGTCAGTTAATGAAGGTTGGGTTCACCTTTCAGTTAATGAAGGCTGTGTTCGTCCGTCAGTTAATAAAGTTTGGAATCGTCTCTCAGTTAAAGAAGGTTGGGTTCGTTTGTCAGTCAATGAAAGCTGGGTTCATTTGTCACTTAATGAAGGGTGGGTTCGTCAGTCGGTTAATGAAGCTTGGGTTCGTCCGTCAGATAATGAGGGTTGGGTTCGTCCGTCGGTTACTGAAGGTTGGATTCATCTATCAGTTAATGAACGCTGGGTTCGTCTGTCAGTTAATGAAAGTTGTGTTCGTCTGTTAGTTAATGAAATGTATGTTCGTTTGTCAGTTAATGAAGGGTGGGTTCGGCTGTGATTCAATGAAAGGTGGGTTCGTCTGTCAGTTATTGAAGGTTGGGTTTGTCTGTTAGTTAATGAAGGTCAGGTTTGTCTATCAGTTAATGAATTGAGTTCGTTTCTTAGTTAATGAAGGGTGGGTTTGTCTGCCAGATAATATAAGGTGGGTTCGTCAGTCATCTCATGAAAGATGATTTCGTTTTACAGTTAATAAAGTGTGGGTTCATCGTTCAGTTAATGAAGGTTGGGTTCGTCTTTCAATTAATGGATGTTGGGCCCGTCTGTCAGTTAATGAAAGGCGGGTTCGTCTGTTAATTAATGAAAGATGGTTTCGTCTATCAGTCAATGAAGGTTCGGCTCGTCTGTCTGCTAATGAAAGGCAGGTTCCTCTTTTTTTGTTAATGAAGGGTGGGTTCGTCTGTCAGTTAATGAAGAGTGTGTTCGTTAGTCATTTAATGAAAGAAGGGTTCGGCTGAGTTAATGGAAGGTGGGTTCGTCTGTCAGCTAATGAAAGGTGAGTTCCTCTGTTAGTTAATGAAGGGTCGGTTCGTCTTGAAGCGTAGGTTATTCCGTTATTTAAAGAAGGATGAGTTTATCTGTCAGTCAGTGAAGGGAGTGTTTGTCTGTCAGTTAATGACAGGCTGGTTCGGCTGTAAGTTAATGAAAGATGGGTTCGTCTTTCATTTAATGAAGGGTGGTTTCATTTGTCAGTTAATGAAAGGATTGCTCGTCTGTCAGTTCATGAAGGCTGGGTTCGTCTATTAATACTGAAGGTTAGGTTCGTTTATCAGTACATGAATTGGTATCGTTTGTCAGTTAATGAAGGGTGGGTTCGTCTGCCAGATTATGAAAGGTGGGTTCATCAGTCTGTTAATGAAGGATGGGCTCGTTTTTCAGTTAATGAAAGGTGGGTTCGTCCGTTAGTTAGTGAAGTTTAGCCCATCTCTTAGTTAACGAAAGGTTGGCTCGTCTGTCAGTTAAGGAATGGTGGGTTCCTCTGGTAGTTAATGAAGGGTGGGTTCGTTTGTCAGTTATGGAATGGTGGGTTCCTTTGGTAGTTAGTGAAGGGTGGGATCGTCTGTCAGGTAATGAATGGTGGGTGCGTCCGTTAGTTAATAAAGGTTTGGTTCGTCTGGTGGTTAATGAAAGGTGTGTTCGTCTGTCAGTCAGTAAAGAATAGGTTCGTCTGTCATTTAAAGAAGGTGTGTTCGTCTGTCAGTTAATGAAGATTGGGATCGTTTATCAGTTAATGGAGGTTGGGCTCGTGTATCATTTATTGAAGGTTGGGTTAGCCAGTTGATTAATAAGGGTTGAGGTTATGTCTAATTTAATGAAGGTTAGGTTCGTCTGTTATTTTATGAATGTTGAATTCGTCTGTCGGTTAATAATAGTTGGGTGCGTCTGTCAGTTAATGAAGGATGGATTCGTCTGTTAGTTAATGAAGGTTGGGTTCCTCTGTTAATTATTGAAGGCTGGGTTTATCTGTCAGGTAATGAAAGTTGATCTCTTCTATCAAATGATGAAGTTTGGTTTGCCTGTTAGGCAAAAAATGTTGGGTTCGTGTGTCAGTTAATGTACGGTGAGTTCGTCTGTCAGTTAAAGAAGAGTTGGTTTACCTGTTAGTTAGTGAAGGTTGGGCCCGTCTATCAATTCCTGAAGGTAGGTTTCGTCTGTTATTTAATGAAGGTTTGGTTTGTCTGTCATGTAGTGAAGTGTAGGTTCGTCTGTCAGTTAATGAAAGGTGGGTTTGCCAGTTAGTTAAGGAACGGCGGTTTCGTTTGTCAGTTTCTGAGGGTTGGTTCGTCTCTCAATTAAAGAAGGGTGAGTTCATTTGTCAGTTAATGAAAGGTGGGTTCTTATTAAGTTAATGAAATGTGGATTCATTTGTCAACTAACAAAGGTTAGGATCGTCTGTCAGTTAATGAAGGTTCGGTTCATCTGTTGCTTAATGAAGGATTGGTTCGTCTTTTAGTTAATAAATGGTGGGTTCCTCTGTGAATTAATAAAGGGTAGGTTTGTCCTTCAAATACTGACGGCTGGGTTCGTTTGTTAGTCAGTGAAGGGTGGGTTCATTTGATAGTTAATGAAAGGGGGGTTCGTCTGTCAGTTAACGAAGGATAGGTTCGTCGGTCAGTTCATGAAAGGTGAATACGTCCGTCAGTTAATGAAAACTGGGTTCTTCAATCACTTAATGAAGGGTGTGGTCGTCTGTCCCATATTTAAGGATGTGTTCGTCTGTCAGTTACTGCAGGTTGGGATGATCTGTCAGTTAATGAAGGTTGGGTTTATCTGTCAGGTAATGAAGGTTGGTTTCTTCTGTCAATTAATGGAGCGTTGTTTGCCTGTTAGGTAATGAAGGTTGGGT
The DNA here is from genome assembly GCA_038088735.1 of Panulirus argus. NCBI lineage: Eukaryota > Metazoa > Arthropoda > Malacostraca > Decapoda > Palinuridae > Panulirus > Panulirus argus. Next base: position 3,620 of record JAYMFT010019874.1, read on the forward strand.
TCGTGTGTCAGTTAATGTAGGGTGAGTTATTCTGTCAGTTACTGAAGAGTGGGTTCACCTGATAGTTAATGAATGTTTTGTTCGTCTGTCAATTAATGAAGGTTGGGTTCGTCAGTCATTTAATGGAGCTTGGGGTTCTTCTGTCAGATGATGAAGGTTGTGTTCGCCTGTCAATTAATGAAGGCTGGGTTCTTCTGTCAGTTAATGAAGGTTGGGTTCGTCTGTCAGTTAATGAAGTGTGGGTTTGTCTGTCAGTTAATGAAAGATGGGTTCGTGAGTCTGTTAATGAACGGCGGGTTTGTTTGTCAGTTTCTGAAGGTTGGGTTCGTCTCTCAGTTAAAGACGGGTGGGTTCGTATGTCAGTTAATTAATGGTGGGTTAGTATGTCAGTTAATGAAATGTGGGTTCATATGTCAATTAACAAAGGTTAGGATCGTCTGTCAGTTAATGAAGGTTGGGTTTATCTGTTAGTTATGAAGGGTTGGTTTGTCTTTCAGTTTATGAATGGTGGGTTCATCTGTTAGCTAGTGAAGGGTTTGTTTGTCTGTCAGGTATTGAAGGGTGTGTTCGTTTGTTAGTTAATGAAGGGTGGGTTCGTCTGTCTGTAAATAAAAGATGTGTTTGTTTGTCAATTAATGAAGGGTAGGTTCGTCTGTCAGTTAAAGAAGGTGAATACGTCCGTCACTTAATGAAGATTAGGTTCTTCAATCAGTTAATGAAGGGTGCGTTCGTCTGTCAGTAATTGGCGAGTGGGTTAGTTTGCCAGTTATTGCAGGTTGGATTAGTCTGTTAATTAATGAAAGTTGGGTTCATTTGTCAGTTAATGAAGGTTGGGTTCGTCTGTCAGTAAATGAAGGTTGGATTCGTATGTCAGTTAATGAAAGGTGGGTTCGTATGTCAGCTAATGAAATGTGGATTCATTTGTCAATTAACAAAGGTTAGGATCGTCTGTCAGTTAACGAAGGTTGGGTTCATCTGTTAGTGAATGAAGGGTTGGATCTTCTTTCAGTTAGTGAATGGTGGGCTCCTCTATTAGTTAATGAAGGGAAGGTTTGTCTGTCAATTACTGAAGGGCGGGTTCGTGTGTTAGTAAATGAAGGGTGGGTTCATCTGTCAGTTAATGAAAGGTGGGTTCGCGTGACAGTTAATGAAGGTTGGGTTCGTCTGTCAATTTCAAAAGTTTCAGCTCGTCTGTCAATTAATATCGGTTGGGTTTATCTGTCAGGTTATGAAGGTTGGTTTCTTCTGTCAATTAATGAAGCGCGGTTTGTCTGATAGGTAATGATGGTTAGGTTCATGTGTCGCTTAATGTAGGGTGAGTTCGTCTGTCATTTCATGAAGAGTAGGTTCATCTGTTAGTTAGTGAAGGTGGGGTTTGTCTGTCAGTTACTGAAGGTTGGTTTCGTCTGTTGGTTAATGAGGGTTGTGTTCGTCTTTCCATTAATGAAGGTTTGGTTCGTCAGTCAGTTAATGAAGGTTGGGTTCGTCTTTTAGTTAATGAAGGTTGGGTTCGTCTTTTAGTTAATGAAGGTTGGGTTCGTCTGTCAGGTTCATGAAGTGTGGGTTCATCTGTTATTTAATGAGAGGTGGGTTTGTGAGTCAGTTAATGAACGGCACGTTCGTTTGTCAGTTTCCGAGAGTTGGGATCGTCTCTCAGTTAAAGAAGGGTGGGTTCGTATGTCAGTTAACGAAAGGTGGGTTCGTATGTCGGTTAATGAAATGTGGATTAATTTGCTAATTATCAAAGATGTGGAACGTCTATCAATTAAGAAGGTTGGGTATATCTGTTGGATAATGAAGGGTTGGTTCGTCTTTCAGTTAATGAATGGTGGGTTCCTCTGTTAGTTAATGAAGAGTAGGTTTCTCTGTCAATTATTGAAGGGCGGGTTTGCTTGTTAGTTACTGTAGGGTGGGTTCTTCTGTCAGTTAATATTAGATATGTGTATTCGTCAGTCAGTTAATGAAGGGTCGGTTCGTCTACCTGTAAAAAAAGGTGAATACGTCCGTCAGTTAATGAAGACTGGGTTCTTCAATCAGTTAATGAAGGGTGCATTCGTCTGTCAGTTATTGCAGTTTGAGTTTCTCTGTCAGTTAAGTAAGGTTGATTTCATCTGTCAGTTATTGAAGGTTGGGTTCGTCTGTCAGTTAAGGAAGGTTGGGCTTAACTGTCGGGCAATGAAGGTTGGACTCTTCTGTCTGTTAACGGAGCGTGGTTTGCCTGTTAGGTAATGAAGGATGGGTTCGTGTGTCAGTCAGTGACGGTTCGGCTCGTCTGTCACCTAATGAAAGGCAGGTTGCTGTTTCGGTTAATGAAGGGTGGGATCATGTGTCAATTAACGAAGTGTGGGTTCATCTGTTAGTTAATGAAGGGTTGGTTCGTCAGTCAGTTAATGAAGGTTGGGTTCGTCTGTTAGTTATTGTGCTTGTTTGTCAGTTAATGAAAGGTTTCTTCGGCTGTGAGTTAATGAAAGGAGGATTTGGATGTGAGTGAATGATACGTGGGTTCGTCTGTTAGTTAATAAAGAGTGGGTTCTGTTAGTTAATGAAGGGTGTATTTGTTTGTTAGTTAATAAAGGCTGGTTTCGTCTGTCAGTTAATGAAAGGTGTGTTCGCCTGTCAGTTAATGAAAGGTGGGTTCGTCTGTCAGTTAATGAGGGCTGGGTTCGTCTGTTAGTTATTGAAGGTTAGGTTCGTTTGTCAGTTCATGAAATGAGTTCGTTTGTCAGTTATTGAAGGGTGGGTTCGTCTGCCAGATAAAGAAAGGTGGGTTCATCAGTCTGTTAATGAAGGGTGGGTTCGTTTTTCAGTTAATGAATGGTGGGTTCGTCTGTTAGTTAATGAACGATTGTTTCATCTGTTAGTTAATGAAAGGTGGGTTCGTCTGTTGGTTAATGAAAGGTGGGTTTGTCTGTCAGTTATTGAAGATTGGGCTCGTCAAGCAATTATTGAAATTTGGTTTCATATGTCAGTTATTGAAGGCTGGGATCGCTGGTTAGTTAACTGACAGACGAAGCCACCCTTCATTAACTAATAAACAAACCTACCGTTCAATAACTGACAGAGAAACCTACCCTTTACTAACTAACAGAGGAACCCACCATTCATTAACAAAAAGACGAGCCAACCCTTCATCAGCTAACAGAGGAATCCAACCTTTTTAATTGAGAGACGATCCTAACCTTTGTTAATTGACAAATGAACCCACCTTTCATGAACTAACATACGAACCCACCCATCTTTAACTGAGAGACAAACCCAACCTTCATAGACTGACAAACGAACCAGCCATTCATTAACTGACTCACGAACCCATCTTTCATTAACTGACAGACAAACACACACTTCACTACGTGACAAACGAATCCAACCTACATTAACTAAAAGACGAACCCAAGCATCATCAACTGACTGACGAACCTAACCTTCATTAATTGAAAGACGAACACAGCCTTCATTAACTAGCAGACGAAACCGACTTTCAGTAACTGACAGACGAACTAAACCTTCACTAACTAACAGATGAACCCACTCTTCATGAAATGACAGACGAACTCACCCTACATTAACTGACACACGAACCCAACCTTCATTACCTAACAGGCAAACAACGCTTCCTTAATTGACAGAAGAAAGCAACCTTCATTACCTGACAGATAAACACAACCTTCATTAATTGACGGACGAATCCAACCTTCTTTAATTCACAAACGAACCCAGGCTTCATTAACTAACAGATGAACCCAAGCTTCATTAACTGACAGAGGAACCTAACCTGCAATCACTGACCGACGAACCCACCCTTAAATATGTGACAGACGAACGCACCTTTCGTTAACTCAGTGACAAACCCACATTTAAATAACAGAAAGACGAACCCACCTTTCATTAACAGATAAACCCACAAATCATTGACGGACAGACGATCCCACCCTTCATTAACTGACGGACGAACAGAACCTTCATTAACTGACAGACGAATCCATCCTTCATTAACTGACAAACGAACCGGCCCCTTCATTAACTAAAAATCGATCCCACCCTTCAATGTTTGACAGACAAACCCACTATTCATTAACTAAGAGAGGAATCCACCATTCATTAACTGACAAAAGAACAGGATCTTCATCAACTGACAGACGAACCCAACCTGTAATAACCGACAGACAAACCTACCCTTCAGTAACTAACAGATGAACCCACCATTCATTAACTTAAAGACGAACCAACCCTTCATAACTAACAGATGAACCCAACTTTCATTAACTGGCAGACGGTCCTAACCTTCGTTTATTAACAAATGAAGTTACACTTCATTAACTGACAGACGAGCCCACACTTCACTAACATACAAACGAACCCAACCTTCGTTAACTAACAGACGAACCCAACCTTCATTAACTGACAGAAGAGCCCAACTCCATTAAATGACAGACGAACCCTACTTTCATTAGCTGATTGACGAACCCAGCCTTCATTAACTAACAGACGAAACCAACATTCATTAATTGACAGACAAATCCAACTTTCTCTAACTAACAGATGATCCCACTCTTCATTAACTGACAGACGATCTCACCCTACATTAACTGACCCACGAACCCTCCATCATTACCGAACAGGCAAAGCACGATTCATCAATTGACAGAAGAAACCAAACTTCATTAATTGAGAGACGAACCCAACCTTCTTTAACTGAAAGACGAATTGAGTCTTCATTAACTGACAGATGAACCCAACCTTCATTAAATGACAGAGGAACCCAACCTGCAATAACTGACAGGGTGAGTTCGTCTGTTATTTAACGAATGGTGAGCTCGTCTGTCAGTTAATTAGGGTTGGATTCGTCTGTCACTTAATGAAAGGTGGGTTCTTCTGTTAGTTAATGAATGGTGGGTTCGTCTGTCAGTTAGTGAAGAGTGAGTTCGTCTGTCAGTTAATGAAAGGTGAGTACGTCCGTCAGGTAATGAAGGTTTGATTCGCCTGTTGGTTATTGAAAGGTGGATTCGTCTGTCAGTTAGTGAAGAGTGGGGTCGTCTGTCAGTTAAAGGAAGGTGTGTTCGTCTGCCAGTTAATGAAGATAGGGTTCGTCAATCAGTTAATGAAAGTTAGGTTCTCTCTGTCAGTTGTTGATGGTTTGGTTCATGTGTCGAGTAATGAAGGTTGAGTTAGCCCGTTGATTAGTGAGGGTTGGGTTTATGTCTAAGTTAATGAAGGTTTGGTTCGTCTGTCATTTAAAGAATGTTGAATTCGTCTTTCGGTTATTAATGGTTGGGTGCGTGTGTCAGTTAATGAAGGTTGGATTCGTCTGATAGTTAATGAAGGTTGGGTTCCTCTGTCAATTACTGAAGGTTGGGTTTATCTGTAAGGTAATGAAGGTTGGCCTCTTCTGTCAAATAATGAAGCGTGGTTTGCTTGTTAGGTAATGAAAGTTGGGTTCGTGTGTCAGTTAATGTTGGGTGAGTTCGTCTGTCAGTTAATGAAGAGTGGGTTGATCTATTAGCTAGTGAAGGTTGGGCCCGTCTGTCAATTTCTGAAGGTTAGTTTCGACAGTTAGTTAACGAAGGTTGGGTTCGTCTGTCACTCAATGGAGCTTGGGTTCTTCTGTCAGTTTATGAAGGCTGAGATAGTCTGTTAGTTTATGACTGGTGCGTTCGTCTGTCAGTTAGTGAAGTGTGGGTTCGCGAGTCAGTTAATGAAATGCGGGTTTATTTGTCAATTAACAAAGGTTAGGATCGTCTGTCAGTTAATAAAAGTTGGGTTCATCAGTTTGTTAATGAAGGGTTGGTTCATCTTTCAGTTAATGAATGGTGGGTTCCTCTGTTAGTTAATGAAGGGTAGGTTTGTCTGTCAGTTTATTAAAGGTGGGTTCGTCTGTCAGTTAATAACAGGTGGGTTCGTCTGTCAGTTATTGAAGGGTAGGTTCGTCTGTCATTTAAAGAACGGTGAATACATCCGTCAGTTAATGATGATTGGGTTCTTGAAGGGTGCGCTCGTCTTTCAGTTACTGAAGGGAGGGTTAGTCTGTCAGTTAATGAAGGGTGGGTTCGTCTGTCAGCTATTACAGGTTGGGTTCGTCTGTCAGTTAATGAAGGTTGGGTTCGTCTGTCACTTAATGAAAGGTGGGTTTCTCTGTTAGTTAATGAATGGTGGGCTCGTCTGTTAATTAAAGAAGAGTGGGTTTGATTTGATATTTTCCCCAGGACAATGAAAGTTAATATTTTCTCCAAGACGATGAAAGTTGATATTTTCCCAGGACTATGAGAGTTAACATTTTCTCCAGGACGATGGAAGTTAATATATTCCCCAGGATGATGAAAGTCAATATTTTCCCAAGGACAGTGAAAGTTAATACCTTCCCCTAAACGATTAAGCTACTATTATCTCCAGAACAATGAAAGTTAATATTTTCCCGAGACGATAAAATTTAATATTTTCCCAAGACAATGAAAGTTAATATTTTCCCCAAAACAATGAAGTTGATATTTTCTCCAGGAAGATGAAGGTTAATAGCATATTCCCCAGGACGATGAAAGTTAATATATTCCCAAGAGGATGAAATTTAATATTTTCCCCAGGATGATGAAAGTCAATAATTTCCCAAGACGATGAAAGTTAATATTTTCCCTCGGACGATGAAAGAATATTTTCCCCAAAACGATGAAGCTAATATTATCTCCAAGACAATGAAAGTCAATATTTTCTCCAGGACGATGAAAGTTAATATATTCCCAAGACGATGAAATTTAGTATTTTTCCCAGGACGATGAAAATTAATATTTCCCCTAAAGTGATGAAGCTAGTATTTTCTTCAGGACAATGAAAGTCAATAGTTTCTCCAGCACGATGAAAGTTAATATTTTTCCTGGGACAATGAAACTTAATATTTTCTCCTGGGCGATGAGTTAATATTTTCCAAGGACGATGAAAATTAATATTTTCCCTCGGACGATGAAACTTAATATCTTCCGCTGAAGAATGAAAGTTAATATTTTCCCCAGGACAATAAAAGTTAGTTTTCTCCTGGGTGATGAAAGTCAATATTTTCCCTCGGACGATGAAAGTTAATATTTTCCTCTGAAGAATGAAAGTTAATATTTTCCCAGGACAATGAAAGTTAGTACCTTTGCGGAAGTCATGGCTTGTGTGTCCCCTTCAACCGTTACTGACAATAAATTAACTTTTGTTTACCTTGGATTACACAGGTAAAGAAACCTTTGGAAAACAAGAGCAGAAATACGAAGACAATTGTACCTCCTCCCTGTGATCCAGACTCATACACCTAAGACAAATGTTCGCATTTCTTTTTCCCTTTTCTTGGCGGAAATGATTAAAGTGATGGAGTTGGTAGCCTGTTACCAGCGACATGAATATGGTTGGTCACTCGGCAGCCGTTGTTTCTCCCCACTTGGTTTACCTTTAAATCACTCGTGCGTTTCGTCCTAATTTCTAACAGGGGCAAAGTGTCGCTCTAATGCATAGCAACAATCATTTCATTTCTGTCTGTTTCCCCTTCATTGGTTTAATTAAAAAATATAAATTTCATAATATGGCACCTTACTGCGCGTTAACCTTCGCGCAGCCCATGCCAGGATGAGTTCCACTTTCCCTCTTTAATTGTTTTTCTTACGTACAATAATGTATAACTAAATGACAAACTGTTTTTGACGTATTTTCAAAAACGAACGGTGTCCCAGTACTCCATAAATACCCAAATGATAGACAAGAGTTTAAGAAAATGTCATGTAAATATCGGACTGGATCCCGTCCTGTGGTGGCGACGCTGCCCACTGGTGCTGCAGGCAGGAGCAGCACACACAAGGTAAACAGTTCATCCTACCTGGAACCCACGCCTTACCTGGTGAGCACTGACAACATTTCCCATCATCCAGGGAGATATTCCAGTGTATTTTTTGGTTTATTTAAATTTCGTTTCAGTTTGTGAAAATATATAAATGACGAGCGAAGGAAGGGTTGTGGCTAGGCTAGATGAACAGGGCGGCTGGAGTGACTTTTTTTTTTTTACCTAGCTAGACCGATACACTAAGCAGTGATATAGTGACGCAAGTGTCATCATTATGGCTGGTCACACCATCACTTGATATAGAATACCTCAGGTGTTCAGATAATGTCATACACATCTGGCTCGATCTGCAGATGCCACAGTACATTCCCGTCTCTCTCCTGACCACTGTATGTAAGAGCAGCAACGTTAAGGGCGCCACAGACTCACAAAGATAAATGATTTCTGCTGTAACTGTGGAGTTGTAACTTACCTGAGTGTGTGGTCAATGTAGTGTAGGTGCGTCTCGCTGAGTGTGGCTGCCACAGGTGGCTGGTTCGCCTCACGAAGAGACAGTCGCCTTGCGCCGACCCCCATTGTTGACGTTCAGAACCCACGTTTGTTATTATTATGACTGACGGATCGATTAGGCAACCACGTATGTTATCATAATGAACACCTCGATTAATCCCTTTTTTTAATCATTCATCTAATCATTATACAACTGTGAAACATGTAAAATTATAATCCATAACCTTGGGAGAATACTCTAATGTATTGTTTTTGTTAAAATCCTGTTAATCTTTCAGGTTCTTCATTGGAAAATTTTAAAGAGTCAGAGTTACTTCCTTAGTTTCAACTTTCAAAAATTTCCCGTAAATGAAGCAGTTCTGGAAAATGACATTGTGGTAAATAACTGGTTCAGACATAGTGATATAGAGTGAAAATATATGAAAAATGAAGACTTAGTGAAAACTGTTAAAGACAGTGAAAATTGGTAGACAGTGAAAACCGTCAAAGATATAGTGAAAATTCTTAAACTGTGAAAACTAGTAAGTAGACATAGCAAAGACTGATGGACTGAAAACTAGTAGACATAGCGAAAATTAGTAAAGACGTAGTGAAAACTGGTAGACTGAAAATTGGTAAAGGCATAGTAGAATATAGTAGACAATGAAAACTGGTAAAGACATAGTAAAAGCTGGTAGACAGTGAAGACTAGTAGAAACAGTAAAAACTGGTTAAGACAGTAAGAATGGTAGATAGTGAAAACTGATGAAGACAGTAAAAACTGGTAGACAGTGAAAACTGGTAAAGACATAAACTGGTAGAATAGTGCGAACTGGTGAAGAAAGTAAAAACTGGTAGATAGTGAACACTGATGAAGACAGAAAAACTGACAGACAGTGAAAACTAGTAGAATAGTGCAAACTGGTAAAAAAACTAAAAACTGGTAGATAGTGAAATCTGTGGAAGACATGAAAAACTGGTAGACATTGAAAACTGGCGGATGTAATGAAGACTGGTAGATACAGCGACAACTGTTAAAAAACTGAAAACTTGTAGACATAATGAAATCTGGTAAGACTTAGTAAATCTGGTAGACATTGGGAAATTTTGCGAAGACTGGTAGACAGTAAAAATTGCTTGAGACAAAGAAAACTGTTGGACTGTAAGAAGTGGTGAAACAGCAGGAAATGGTTACAGAAATAAGTAAATATCACCACTGGTGTCCACTATCTTCCTTGTTATCCTCACTGGTGTCCGCTTGCATCCTTGTTATCCGCACTGGTATTCACTTGCTTCCTTGTTATCCCCACTGTTGTCCACTTGCTTCCTTGTTATCACTATGGTGTCACCTTGCATATCTGTTATCCCCACTGGTGTCCACTTGCTTCCTTATTATCCCCACTTGTGTCCACTTGCTTCCCTGTTACCACTATGGTGTCCACTTGATTCCCTATTATCCCTACTGGTGCCCACATGGTTCCTTGTTATTAGTATGATGTGCACTTGCTTCCCTGTCATCACTATGATGTCCACTTCCTTCCCTATTATCCCCACTGGCCACTTGCTTCCCAGTTATCTGTATTGTGTCCACTTGCCCCAGTGTTATCAATGTCGTATCCACTTGTTTTCCTGTTATCCCCACTGGAGTCCACTTGCTTCCCTGTTATCAGTATGGTGTGCACTTACTTCCTAGTCATTACTGTGGTGTCCGCTTGCTTCCCTATTATCCTCACTTGTGTCCGCTTGCTTCCTTGTTATCACTATGGTGTCCACTTGCTTCCCTGTTATCACTATGGTGTCCACTTGCTTTCCTGTTATCACTGTGGTGTTCTCTTACTTCCCTATTATCCCCACTGGTGTCCACTTGCTTCCCTGTTATTACTATGGTGTCCGCTTGCTTTCCTGTTATCACTGTGGTGTCCTCTTGCTTCCCTATAATCCCCACTGGTGTCCACCTGCTTCCGTTATCAGTATGGTGTCCACATGCTTACCTGTTATCACTAAGTATGCACTTGCTTCCCTATTATCCTCACTGGTGTCTACTTGCTTCCCAGTTATCACTGTGGTGTCCACTTGCTTCGCTTTTGTCACAACTAGTGTTCACGTTCTTCCCTGTCAACAGAATGGTGTCCACTTGCATCCCCGTTATCTATGGTGACCACTTACTTCCCTGTTACTACTATGGTGTCCACTTCCTTCCCAGTTATCACTATGGTGTACACTTGCTTCTTTGTTTCCAGTATGGTGTCCATTTGATTCCCTGTTATCCTCACTAGCGTCCACGTGCTTCCCTATTATCCCCACTGGTGTCCACTTGCTTCCCTATTATCCCCGCTGGTGTTCATTTGCTTCCCTGTTATTCTATGGTGTCCACTTGTTTCCCTATTATCCCCATTGATGTCCACTTGTTTCCCTATTATCCCCATTGGTGTCCACTTGCTTCCATGTTATCCCCTCTTGTGTCCACTTGCTTCCCTATTATCCCCCACTGGTGTTCACATACTTTCCTGTCGTCACTATGGTGTTTACTTGCATCCCTGTTATCACTTTGGTGTCCGCTTGATTCCCTGTTATCCCCACTAGTGTCCACGTGCTTACCTATTATTCCCACTGGTATCCACTTGCTTCCCTATTATCCCCGCTGGTGTCCACTTGCTTCCCTGTTATCACTGTGGTGCCCACTTGATTTCCTGTTATCCTCACTAGTGTCCACATACTTCCCTGTTATCCCCACTGGTGTCCACTTGCTTCCCTATTATCCTCGCTGGTGTCCACTTCCTTCGGTGTTAACACTATGGTGTCCACTTGCTTCTCTCTTATCCCTACTGGTGTCTACTTGCTTTCCTGTCAACCCCGCTGTGTCCAGTTGCTTCTCTGTTATGAGTATGGTGTCCACTTGCTTCTCTGTTATCACTATGGTGTCACTTGCTTCCCTATTATCCCCATTGCTGTCACCTTGCTTTCCTCTTATTTCTATAGTGTCCATTTGCTTCCCTGTTATAACTATGGTGTCTACTTCCTTCCCTATTATACCCACTGGTGACCACTTCCCTGTTATCACTATGGCGTCTACTTGCTTCCCATTCATCACTATGGTGTCCACTGGCTTCCCTGTTACCAATGTGGTGTCCATTTGATTCCCTGTTGTCCCCACTAGTGTCCACGTGCTTCCCCATTATCCCCACTGGTGTCCACCTGCGTCTTTATTATCCCCGCTGGTATTCACTTGCTTCCCTGTTATCTGTATGATGTGCACTTGTTTCCCTATTATCCCCACTTGTGTCCACTTGCTTCCATGTTATCCTTCTGGTGTCCACTTGCTTCCCTTTTATCCCCCACTGGTGTTCACATACTTCCCTGTCATCAATATGGTGTTCACCTGCATCTCTGTTATCACTACGGTGTCCACTTGATTAATCTGTTAACTCCACTAGCCTCCACGTGCGTCCCTATTATCCCCACCTGGTGTCCACATGCTTCCCTATTATCTCCGCTGGTGTCCACCTGCTTCCCTGTTATCACTTGTATCTAGTTGATTTCCTGTTATCCTTACTGGTGTCCACATGCTTCCCTATTATCCCCACTGGTGTCCACTTGCTTCCCGCTTATTCTCGCTGATGTACACATCTTTCGGTGTTATCACTATGGTCTCCACATGCTTTCCTGTAATCCCTGCTGGTGTCCAATTGCTTTACTGTTATCCCCTCTGTGTTCGGTTGCTTCCCAATTATCAGTATGGTGTCCTTTTGCTTCCCTGTTATCAGTATGGCGTCCACTGTTTCCCTGTTATTATGTTTTCTCACTTGCTTTCCTATTATCCCAACTAGTGTCCATTTCTTTCCCTATTATCCCCACTGTGTCCACTTGCTTCCTTGTTATCCTTACTCTGTCCACTTGCTTTCCTGTTATCACGATGGTGTCCACTTGATACGCTGTTATCCTCACTAGTATCCACGTGCCTCCCTATTATCCCCGCTGGTGTCCACTTCCTTCCCTGTTATCACTGGTGTCCACTTGATTTCCTATTATCCTCACTGGTATCCACATGCTTCCCTGTTATCCCCACTGGTGTCCACTTACTTCCCTCTTATCCTCGCTGATTTCCACTTCCTTCGGTGTTATCGCTATGGTGTCTGCTTGCTTCCTGTTATCCCCTCTGTGTCCAGTTGCTTCCTTGTTATTAGTATGGTGGTCACCTTACCTATTATCACAATGGTGTCCATTTGTTTCCCTATTATCTCCATTCCTGACACGTTGCTTTCCTCTTATATCTTTGGTGTCCATTTGTTTCTCTTTTATAACTGTGGTATCCACTTCCTTCCCTGTTATACCCATTGGTTACCGCTTACTTCTCTGTTATCCCTATGGTGTGCACTTGCATCCCGGTTATCCTTACTGGTGTCCACTTGATTTCCTATTATCCCCTCTGTGCCCAATTGCTTCCCTGTTTTCAGTATGGTGTCCACTTTTTACCTGTTATCACTGTGGTGTCCACTTGCTTCCCTGTTATCCCCATTTCTGTCATCTTGCTCTCTTCTTATCTCTATGGTGTCCATTTCCTTCCCTGTTATAACTATGTTCACTGCCTTTCCTTTCATACCTACTTGTGACCTCTTACTTCTCTGTTATCACTGTAAAGTTCACTTACTTTCCAATTATCACTACAGTGTCCACTTGCTTCCCTGTTACCAATGTGGTGTCCACTTGCTTCCCCCTTTTTCCTACTGGTGTCCTCTTGCTTCCCTGTTATCACTATGGTGTCTACCTTCTTTTCTAGTATCACTTTGGTATCCACCTTCTACCCTGTTATACTCCATTGGTGTCCACTTTTCAGTTGTATCCCTACTGTGTCCACTTGCTTCCCTGTTATCACTATGGTGTCCACTTGCTTCCCTGTTATCCCCACTGGTGCCCACTTGCTTTCCTGTTATCTGTATGGTGTTCACTTTCTTCCCTGTTATCACTATGGTGTCAGCTTGCTTTCCTATTATCCCCACTAGTGTCCACTTCCTTTCCTATTTTCAGGAAGATGTCCCTGTTATGACTGTGGTGTCAGCCTGCTTCCTTATTATCCCCACTAGTGTCCTTTTGCTTCCCTGTTATACCTACTGTGTCCGCTTGGTTCTCTGTTATCCTTAATGTGTCCAACTGCTTCCCTGTTTTCACAGTGATATCCATTATCTTCCCTGTTATCACTATGATGTCCACATTTTTCCCTGTTATCCCCATTAGTGTCCTCTTGCTTCCCTGATATAACTACGGGGACCACTTGCTCCGCTGATATCACTCTGGTGTGTACTTGCTTTCCTGTTATCCCCACTGGTGTCCACTTGCTTCCCTGTTATCATTATGATGTCCATTTGATTCCTTGTTATCAATATGGCGTTCTCTTTCTTCCATATTCCCATTGGTGTGCACTTGCTTCCCTGTATTCATTGTATTGTCCGCTTGCTTCCCTGTCATACCCACTGTGTTCACTTGCTTCCCTGTTATCACTATGTTTTCAGCTTGCTTTCCCATTATCCCAACTAGTGTCCACTTCTTTTCCTATTATCCCCACTTTGTCCACTTGCTTCCCTGTTATCCTTACTCTGTCCACTTGCTTTCCTGTTACCGCGATGGTGTCCACTTGATTCGCTGTTATCTCACTAGTATCCTCGTGCCTTCCTATTATCCCCACCGCTGTCCACTTGCTTCCTTATTATCCCCGCTGGTTTCCACTTGCTTCCCTGTTATCATTGGTGTACACTTGATTTCCTATTATCCTGATTTCCTGTTATCCCCAATAGTGTCCACTTGTTTCCCCCATATCCTCGCTGATGTTCACTTCTTTCGGTGTTATCACTATGGTGTCCGCTTGCTTTCCTGTTATTCCCTATGTGTCCAGTTGCTTCCTTGTTATCAGTATGGTGGGCACTTGCTTACTTGTTATCACTATAGTGTCCACTTTTTTCCATATTATCTCCATTGCTGTCACGTTGCTTTCCTCTTATATCTATGGTGTCCATTTGTTTCCCTTTTATAATTATGGTATCCACTTCCTTATCCACTTCCTTCCCTATTATACCCACTGGTGACAACTTTCTTCCCTTTTATCCCTATGATGTGCACTTGCTTCCCAGTTATCGTTACTGGTGTCCACTTGATTTCCTATTATCCCCTCTGTGCCCAGTTGCTTCCCAGTTATCAGTATGGTGTCCGCTTGTTTACCTGTTATCACTATGGTGTTCACTTGCTTCCCTGTTATCCCCATTTCTGTCATCTTGCTCTCTTCTTATCCCTATGGTGTCCATTTCCTTCCCTGTTATAACTATGGTGTTCACTGCCTTCCCTATCATACCAACTGGTGACCTCATACTTCCATGTTATCACTGTGGGGATCACTTACTTCCCAATTATCATTATGGTGTCCACTTGCTTCCCTATTACCAATGTGGTGTCCACTTGCTTCCCTGTTATAAGAATGATGTCCCCTTGCCTCCCTCTTTTTCCTACTGGTGTCCTCTTGCTTCCCTGTTATCACTATGGCATCTACCGTCTTTTCTGTTATCACTTTGGTTTCCACCTTCTTCCCTGTTATATTCCAATGGTGTCCACTTGCTTCAGTGTTATCCCTATGGTGTCCACTTGCTTCCCTTTTATCTTTACTGTGTCCACTTGCTTCCCTGTTATCACTATGGTGTTCACTTGATTCACTGTTATCCCCACTAATGTCCAAGTGCCTCCCTGTTATCCCCACTGGTGCCCACTTGCTTCCCTATTATCTGTATGGTGTTCACTTTCTTCCCTATTATCACTATGGTGTTAACTTGCTTTCCTATTATCCCCACTGGTGTCCACATCCTTCCCTGTTATCCCCACTGTGTCCACTTGCTTCTCTGTTATCCTTACTGTGTCCACTTGCTTCCCTGTTATCAATATGGTGTCCGCCAGCTTTCACTTTGGTGTCTACTAGCTTCCTTATCATCGCCACTATTGTCCACATAGTTCCCTGTTATCAGAATATTGTCCACTTACTCCTCTACTATCCCCACTAGTGTCCAATTGCTTCCCGGTTATCAGGAAGGTGTCATTGTTATGACTGTGGTGTCAGCTTTCTTCCTTATAATCCCCACTAGTGTCCTCTTGCTTCCCTGTTATCCCTACTGTATCCACTTGGTTCCCTGTTACATTTACTCTGTCCACTTGCTTTCCTGTTATCACAGTGATATCCGCTTGCTTCCCTCTTATTATTATCATATCCACTTTCTTCCCTGTTATCCCCATTGGTTTCCTCTTACTACCCTGTTATAACTATGGGGTCCACTTGCTTCCCTGTTATCACTCTAGCGTCTACTTGCTTTCTTATTATCCCCACTGATGTCCACTTGCTTCTCTGTTATCATTATAGTGTGCATTTGCTTCTTTGGTATCAATATGGCGTCTTCATTCTTTCATATTATCCCCTCTGGTGTGCACTTGCTTCCCTGTATTCATTGTGTTGTCCACTTGTTTCCCTGTTATACCCACTTTGTCCACTTGCATTCCTATTATCTAAATGGTTTCCACTTGCTTCCCTGTTATCACCATGTTTTCAGCTTGCTTTCCTATTATCCCCACCAGTGTCCACTTCTTTCCTTATTATCATTATTGTGTCCACTTGCTTCCCTCTTATTCATACTCTATCCACTTGCTTTCTTGTTATCATGATTTTGTCCACTTGATTCGCTGTTATTCCCACTAGTGTCCACGTGCCTCCCTATTATCCTCACTGTTGTCCACTTGCTTCCCTATTATTCCTGCTGGTGTCTACTTGCTTCCCTGTTATCACTGGTGTCCACATGCTTCCATGTTATCCCCACTGGTGCCCACTTGCTTCCTTATTATCCTCACTGGTGTCCACTTGCTTCGTTATCACTATGGTGTCCACTGGCTTCTCTATTATCCCTACAGGTGTCCACTTGCTTCCTTGTTATCCCCTCTGTGTTCAGTTGCTTCCCTGTTATCAGTATGGTGTCCATTTGCTTCTCTATTATCACTATGGTGTCCACTTCCCTATTATCCCCATTATTATCATCGTGCTTTCCTCTTGTTTCTATGGTGTCCATTTGCTTCCCCTGTTATAAGTATGACGTTCCCTTCCTTCCCTATCATATCCACTGGTGACCACTTACTTCCCTGTTATCACTGTGGGGTTCACTTACTTCCCAATTATCACTATGGTATCCACTTGCCTCCCTGTTACCAATGTGGTTTCCACTTGCTTCCCTGTTATAAGTATGATGTCCACTTGCTTCCCTCTTATTCCTACTGGTGTCCTCTTGCTTCCCTGTTATTATTATGGATAATAGGGAGGCACGTGGACAGTAGTGGGGATAACAGCGAGTCAAGTGGAAACCATCGTGATAACAGGAAAAGCAAGTGGATAGAGTATGGATAAGATTTAAGCAAGTGGACACAATGAGGATAATAGGTAAGGAAGTGGACACTGGTGGGGATAATAGGAAAGCAAGCTGAAAACATAGTGATAACAGGGAAGCAAGTGGACAACACAATGAATACAGGGAAGCAAGTGCACACCAGAGGGGATAATATGGAAGAATGAAGACGCCATATTGATACCAAAGAAGCAAATTTGACACCATAATGATAACAGAGAAGCAAGTGGACACCAGTGGGGATAATAAGAAAGCAAGTAGACACTAGAGTAATAACGGGAGCAAGTGGACCCCATAGTTATAACAAGGGAGTAAGAGGAAACCAGTGGGGATAACAGGGAAGAGAGTGGACATGATAATAATAACAGGGAAGCAAGCGGATATCACTGTGATAACAGGAAAGCAAGTGGACACAGTAAATGTAACATGGAAACAAGTGGACACAGTAGGGATAACAGGGAAGCAAGAAGACACTAGTGGGGATTATAAGGAAGAAAGCTGACACCACAGTCATAACAGGGACACCTTCCTGATAACAGGGAAGCAATTGGACACTAGTGGGGATAGTAGAGGAGTAAGTGGACAATACTCTGATAACAGGGAACCATGTGGACAATAGTGGCGATGATAAGGAATCAAGTAGATACCACAGTGAATGCTGGGAAGCAGGCGGACACCATATTGATAACAGGGAAGCAAGTGGACACAGTAACGATAACAGAAAAGCAAGTGGACACAGTGAGGATAACAGAGAAGGATGTGGACAGTAATGGGGATAATAGGAAAGCAAACTGACACCATAGTGATAATAGGGAAGCAAGTGGACACCATACAGATAACAGGGAAGCAAGTGGGCACCAGTAGGGATAACAGGGAGGCACGTGGAAACTAGTAGAGATAACAGCGAATCAAGAGGACACCATAGTTATAACACGGAAGCAAGTGGACACAGTAAGGATAACGGAAGCAAGTGGACACAGCGGGGATAACAGGGAAGGAACTGGACGCAGTGGAAATAACAGGAAAGTAAGTGGACACAGTAAGGATAACAGGGAAGCAAGTGGACACTATAGGGATAACGCTGAAGCAAGTGGACAAATGGAATATAACAGGAAAGAAGTTCGAAACCAAAGTGATAACAGAAAAGAAGGTAGACACCATAATAATAACAGGGAAGCAAGAGGACACCAGTAGGAATAAGAGGGACGCAAGTGGACATCATGTTATCACTATGGTGTCCGCTTGCTTTACTGTTATTACTAACGGTGTCCACTTCCTTTCCTGTTATCCCCTCTATGTCCAGTTGCTTCCCTGTTATCACTATGGTGTCCACTTTTTTTTTATGTTGAAGGCTCCAGTCACAGACAAAAGTCCACACCAAGGCCGGGCCCTAATTGAAATAAAGAGGGAGTTGAGAAATTTGGAAAAACAGACATGGAAAGTATTTACAAATTTTTGAGAAAGTGAAAAACATGTCTCTTGAAATGAGCCATGTTATCACTATGGTGTCCACTTGTTTCCCTATCATCTCCATTGCTGTCAAGTTGCTTTCCTCTTATCACTATGGTGTCCACTTGTTTCCCTATTATCTCCATTGCTGTCAAGTTGCTTTCCTCTTATCTCTATGGTGTCCATTTGTTTCCCTTTTATAACTATAGGGTCCACTTCCTTCCCTATGATACCCACTGGTGACCACTTCCCTGTTTTCCATATGGTGTGCACTTGCTTCCCAGTTATCGTTATGGTGTCCACATGCTTCCTTGTTACCAATGTGGTGTCCACTTGATTCCCTTTTATCCCCACTGGTGTCTACTTGCTTCCCTCTTATCCTCGCTGATGTCCACTTCTTTCCATGTTATCACTATGGTGTCCGCTTGCTTTACTGTTATCACTAACGGTGTTCACTTCCTCTCCTACTATCCCCTCTATGTCCAATTGCTTCCCTGTTATCAATATGGTGTCCACTTGCTTCCATGTTATCACTATGGTGTCCACTTGTTTCCCTATTATCTCCATTGCTGTCATGTTGCTTTCCTCTTATCTCTGTGGTGTCCATTTGTTTCCCTTTTATACCTATGGTGTCCACTTCCTTCCCTATGATACCCACTGGTGACCATTTCCCTGTTATGGTGTCCATATGCTTCCTTGTTATCAATGTGGTGTCCACTTTATTTCATTTTATCCCCACTAGTATCCATGTGCTTCCCTATTATTCCCACTGATGTCCATTTGCTTCCCAATTATCCCCGCTGGTGTCCACTTGCTTCCCTGTTATCTGTATTGTGTCCACTTGTTTCCCTCTCATTCCCACTGGTGTCCACTTGCCTTCCTGTTATTTCTACTGTGTCCGCTTGCTTCCCTGTTATCCCCCACTGGTGTCCACATACTTCCCTTTTGTCCCTGCTGGTGTCCAATTGCTTCCCTATTATCTTTGATAGTGTCCATTTGCATCGGTGTTATCATTATGGTGTCCACTTGCTTCTTTGTCATCCCTATTTGTGTCCACTTGCTTTCTTATTATCCCGTCTGTGTCCACTTGCTTCCCTGTTATCTCTATGGTGTCCACTTGTTTCCCTGTCATCCCCACTGTTGTCCACATTCCTGTTATTTCTACTGTGTCCGCTTTCTTCCCTGTTATTCCCCATTGGTGTCCACATACTTCCCTTTTGTCCCTGCTTTTGTCCACTTGCTTCCCTATTATCTTTGCAAGTGTTCACTTCCATCGGTGTTATCACTATGGTTTCCACTTGCTTGTCTGTTTTCCCTATTTGTGTCCACTTGCTTTCTTATTATCCCGTCTGTGTCCACTTTCTTCCCTGTTATCACTATGGTGTCAGCTTGCTTTCCTATTATCCCCACTAGTGTCCACATCCTTCCCTGTTATCCCCGCTGTGTCCACATGCTTCCCTGTTATCCTTACTGTATCCACTTGCTTCCCTGTTATCACTATGGTGTCCTCCTGCTTCCCAGCTTTCACTGTGGTATCCACTTACTACCTTATTATCGCCGCTGATGTCCACATGGTTCCCTGTTATCAGAATATTCTCCACTTACTCCTCTACTATCCCCACTAGTGTCCAATTGCTTCCCTGTTATCAGGAAGGTGACCCTGTTATGACTGTGGTGTCAGCTTTCTTCCTTATAATCCCCACTAGTGTCCTCTTGCTTCCCTGTTATCCCTACTGTGTCCACTTGGTTCCCTGTTATCCTTACTGTGTGCACCTGCTTCCTTGTTATCACAGTGATGTCCTCTTGCTTCCCTTTTATCACTATGATGTCCACTCTTCCCTGTTATCCTCATTGGTGTCCTCTTGTTTCCCTGTTATAACTATGGGGTTTACTTACTCCCCTGTTATCACTCTGGTGTCTGCTTGCTTTCTTATTATCCCCACTGGTGTTCACTTGCTTCTCTGTTATCATTATAGTGTCCATTTGCTTTTTTGGTATCAGTATGGCGTGCTCATTCTTCAATATTATCCTCTCTGGTGTGCACTTGTTTCCCTGTATTAATTGTGTTGTCCACTTGCTTTCCTGTTATACCCACTTTGTCATCTTGCTTCCCTGTTATCTGAATTGTTTTCACTTGATTCCCTGTTATCTCTATGTTTTCAGCTTGCTTTCTTCTTATCCCCACCAGTGTCCACTTCCTTCCCTATAATCCCCATTGTGTCCACTTGCTTTCCTTCTTATCCTTAATTTATCCACTTGCTTTCCTGTTATCACTATGGTGTCCACTTGATTTGCTGTTATCCCCACTAGTGTCCACGTGCCTCCCTATTATCCCCACTGTTGTCCACTTGCTTCCCTATTATCCCCGCTGGTGTCCACTTGCTTCCCTATTATCACTGGTGTCCATTTGATTTCCTATTATCCTCACTGGTGTCCTAATGCTTCCCTGTTATCCCCACTTGTGTCCATTTGCTTCCATATTATCCTCGCTGGTGTCCACTTGCTTCGTTATCAATTTGGTGTCCACTTGGTTCTTTGTTATCCCTACTGGTGTCCACTTCCTTCTTGTTATCCCCTCTGTGTTCAGTTGCTTCCCTGTTATCAGTATGGTATCCACTTGCTTCCATTTTATCACTATGGTGTCCACTTCCCTCTTATCCCCATTGCTGTCGTCTTGCTTTCCTCTTATTTCTATGCTGTCCATTGCTTCCCTGTTATAATTATGATGGCCACTTTCTTCCTTATTATACCCACTGGTGACTACTTACTTCCCTGTTATCACTATGGTGTCCACTTGCTTCCCTGTTACCAATGTGGTGTCCACTTGCTTCCCTGTTACCAATGTGGTGTGCACTTGATTCCCTATTATCCCAAGTAGTGTCTACGTGCTTCCCTATTATCCCCACTGGTGTCCACTTGCTTCTCTCTTATCCACGCTGATGTTCACGTGCTTCCCTGTAATCTGTATGGTGTGCACTTGTTTGCCTGTCATCCCCACCAGCGTCCACTTGCTTCCATGTTATTCCAACTGGTGTCCACTTGCTTCTCTGTTATCCCTCACTGGTGTCCAAATACCTTTCTGTCATCAGTATGGTGTTCACTTGCATCCTTGTTATCACTGTGGTGACCACTTGATTCTTTGTTATCCCCACTAGTGTCCACGTGCTTC
Source organism: Panulirus argus (assembly GCA_038088735.1). Lineage (NCBI taxonomy): Eukaryota > Metazoa > Arthropoda > Malacostraca > Decapoda > Palinuridae > Panulirus > Panulirus argus. Next base: position 24,945 of record JAYMFT010019874.1, read on the forward strand.
CCTATTATCCCCATTGCTGTCGATTACTTTCCTACTATCCCCACCTGTGTCCACTTCCTTCCCTGTTATGACTGTGGTGTCCACTTGATTTCCCGCTATCCTCACTGATGTCCATATGCTTTCCTGTTATCCCCACTGGTGTCTACTTGCTTCCCTCTTATCCTCGCTGATGTCCACTTCTTTCCATGTTATCACTATGGTGTCCGCTTGCTTTACTGTTATCAGTAACGGTGTCTACTTCCTTTCTTACTATCCCCTCTATGTCCAGTTGCTTCCCTGTTATCAATATGGTGTCCACTTGCTTCCATGCTATCACTATGGTGTCCACTTGTTTCCCTATTATCTCCATTGATGTCACGTTGCTTTCCTCGTAACTCTTTGGTGTCCATTTGTTTCCCTTTTATAACTGTGGTGTCCACTTCCTTTCCTATGATACCCACGGGTGACCACTTCCCTGTTATCCCTATGGTGTGCACTTGCTTCCCAGTTATCATTATGGTGTCCACATGCTTCCTTTTTACCAATGTGGTGTCCACTTGATTCGCTTTTATCCCCACTAATGTCCATATGCTTCCCTGTTATCCCCACTGGCGTCCATTTGCTTCCCAGTTATTCCCGCTGGTGTCCACTTGCTTCCCTGTTATTTGTATTGTGTCCACTTGTTTTCCTGTCATCCCCACTGGTGTCCTCTTGCTTTCCTGTTATTTCTACTGTGTCCGCTTGCTTCCTTGTTATCCCCCACTGGTGTCCACATACTTCCCTTTTGTCCTTTGCTGTTGTCCACTTGCTTCCCTATTATCTTTGCAAGTGTTCATTTGCATCGGTGTTATCATTATAGTGTCCACTTGCTTCTTTGTTTTTCCTACTTGTGTCCATTTGCTTTCTCATTTTCCCGTCTGTGTCCACTTGCTTCCCTGTTATCTCTTTGGTGTCCACTTGTTTCCCTGTCATCCCCACTGTTGCCCATTTACTCTCCTGTTATTTCTATTGTGTCCACTTCCTTCCCTGTCATCCCCCACTGATCGTGTTATCCGCCACTGATCATGGCCGAAGGCCTTCCCCATATTGACCCAAGACAATATGGTAACATGCAAAATGCTCCACCACCCATTATCTTCGTCTCTTTCCTGACATGTTCGAAGTTCTTGACAAACCCGGCAAGTTATTTTCGTCGGTCATGTACGACTTTTCAAAAGGCTCTGATCTTATAGACCGCTCAATTGTGATCCGGAGACATTTCGAACTGGGAGTGCGACCCACACTTCTCTGCTGGTTCTGCAGTTTCCTCAACGACCAGCTGCAAAAAGAGTTCGTGCTCCCTCCCTCTGGGAAGCTTAGTGCGTAGAGTAGAATTGTGTGTGGACCCATTGCCTTCCTGGCCATGATCAACGGTGCTGCGAGGGACTCCCATGGACATCTTAAGTACGTTGATGACCTCACGATCTATGAAGCGTGTCCATTGGAAGAAATGAGCTACAGTAGTGCCCTACAACAAGCCACCCGGGATCACCATACTTGGGCCTCAGAAAACAACATGGTCATCAACATACAAAAATGCCAAGTTATGCACATATTCACCAGCAAACCCCCAAGTGTTCCCAGATCTGTCTACAGAAAACACCAGCATCCCGGTGGTGTACAGTTGTAAACTACTGGCGGTCACAAACGATCTCTCCTGGCAGTATCATAACAGCATCACCTCAAGGGCAGAAGGGCTTCGTCACATTCTCTGTACCCTCAACAAATTCAATGCACCACCACAACAGTTGAATAAAGCTTACATCACATACATCAGACCCGTCTTGGCATATTGCTGTCCACTCCTCCACGCCGGCCTCACCCTACAGCAGGCGAAGCAAATAGAGAAGATTCAGCGCAGAGTGATAAGAACTGCAGCAGGTTGGGACACTGGGTAACATCACACCTCTAGGTAACTACACTTGCCCAGAGGTAGAGAGGAACTGTGCCTCAAGTTTGGGCATGGTTTGCTGGGGGCGCCACGTCATCGTGACCTATTGTTTCCCCCACCAGAGGGCGGGGCGGTAGTGCTGGGACAACACGGGGCTCACATGACCTCCAACTCTTCCGCAGTAGTGCTGGACTCATGCATCCCATATGTTACCTCACAACTGAATTCACTTCCCTTGTAATTCCAACTGTATTGTATTAACCTGTAATTCATGCTTTGTATGCATGACTTATGTAGTGATTTTTTCTTGTACTTTTTATCAATGATTTAATGACGTGTTCTACGTATAGATTTTCTTACATCTAAACATGAGCTCAGTTGTATTAATATACAGCCACAGCCATGTAATCCTTACAGATAAACCCGTTGTGTCTGTCTGTCTCTCTGTCTGACCCCCCTGGCGTCCACTTTCTTCCTTAGTATCCACCCCTGGAGTGCACTTTCTTCCTTAGTATCCACCCCTGGAGTGCACTTTCTTCCGTATTATCCACCTTTATCGTTCATTATCTTCCCTCTTATCCACTTTTGGCGTCCACTTTCGTCCCTATTATTCACTCCTGGTGTCCACTTTCTTTCCTACTGTCCACGCATGGCGTCCACTTTCTTCCCTACTGTCCACGCTTGGCGTCCACTTCCTTTCCTACTGTCCACGCTTGGCGTCCACTTTCTTCCCTACTGTCCACGCTTGGCGTACCGCTTTCTGCCTTATACACCTCTGGTGTCCACTTTCTTCCCTATTATCTATCCTTCTTGTCCACTTTTTCCCCTATTTTCCAGTTTTCTTGTCGTTTCTTCCTTAATATGTACCCCTCTGGCTACCAGTTTCTTCCCTGATGTCCATTCCTGCGTCCACTTTCTTCAAATTTATCCACCCCTGGCGGCCAATTTCTTCCCTATTATCTACCCATGGCGTCAACTTTCTCCCTTATTATCCATGCCTGGCGTCCGGTTTTATCCTTATTATTCAACTCCTGGCGTCCACTTCCTCATTATCCACTCCTGGCGTCCACTTTCTCCCCTGATATCCACCTATGGCGTCCACTTTCTTGCTTAATGTCCGTTCCTGGAGTTCATTTTCTTTCCTGTTATCCACCCCCGGCGAAAGTCTTCCTTATTAGCCACTTCTGGCGTCCACTTTCTTCCGTATTATCTTCCCTTAGCGTCCACTAACCTCCCTATTCTCTGCCCTAGGCGTCCACGCCCTTCCTTTATCCACTTTCATCTTTATTATCCACCTTGGCTTCTTCTTCTTTTATTGTCCGCCTCTATTATCTTCTCTCTTATCCACCCCTAGTGTCCACTTTCTTGTTATCCACCTCAAGGGTCCACTTTCTCCTCTATTATCCACTCCTGGCGACCACTTTCTTCCCTGTTATCCACCCCTGAGTGTTCCCTAGCTTGGCGTCCGTTAACTGGTGCATCTGTTGTGTCCCACAGGTCTGGCTGACCCGAGCCATCACCATGTCCTGCAGCCTACGTTGTGTCATCAACAGCGGCCTCCTCCTGGCCATCCTGGACCTGGTAAGTCGGGTTAAATGTCATGTAATAATGACTCAAGGGAAAGGGAAGGGAAACGGAAAGTTAACGGGCATTCAGTGGTTGACCAAGTCTCATATAATGCCATGGTGATCCAGGTTTCAAAACTTTTGTCTTTAATGAATTAAGAAAGTTAATGGTCAAACTGTTTTGCCTTTGTCACAGCAAATGCTTTCTTCCTACGGGATCCCAACTGTTCCCAGGAGATTCCAGCTGTTCTCAGGAGATCCCAACTATTCCCAGGAGATCCCAACTGCTTCGAAATCCCAACTGTTCCCAGGGGATCCCAACTATTCTCATGAGATCCCAACTATTCCCAGGAGATATCAACTGCTTCTACGAGATCCCAACTGTTTCCAGGAGATCCCAACTATTCTCAGGAGATCCTTGTTCTTCCCGGGGGATGGGGAAGGGGATTAACTGCTCCCAGGAGTTCTCACCTTCTTGGGAGATCCTTTTCTGTTCCTAGTAGATATATACCCTTCTTAGGAGATCTCAACTGTTCCCAGGAGATCCCAACTATTCCCAGGAGGCCCAACTGCTTCTACGAGATCTCAACTGTTCCCAGAAGACCCCAGCTGTTCCCATGCATCCCAACTGTTTACAGAAGATCCCAATTGTTCTCTGGAGATCCCAACTGCTCCTACGAGATCCCAACTCTTCCCAGGAGATCCCAGCTGTTCTCAGGAGATCCCAACTGTTCCCGGGAGATCGCAGCTGTTTTCAGGAGAATTCAACTGTTCCTAATTGATCGCAACTGTTCTTAGGAGATCCTAACTCTTCCCAGGAGATCCCAAGTATTCCTATGAGTTACCAGCCGTTTGAAGAATCCCAACTCTTCCTAGCTGATCCCAGGAGATTCCGACTGTTCTTAGGAGATCCCGACCGTTCCCAGGAGATCCCGACTGTTTCCAGGAGATCCTGACTGTTGTAGAATCTCAACTGTTCCCAGTTGGATCTCAGTTGTTCCCAGGGGTTGCCAACTGTTCTCAGAAGATCCTAAATGATCCCAACTGCTTCTAGGAGATCCCAGTTATCAGTAGGAGATTCCAGGGGATCTCGACTGCTCCTAAGTGATCCCAGCTGTTTCTAGGAGAGCCTAACTGTTCTCAGGATATCTTGAATGTCCCCTGGAGATCCTAACAGCTCCAAGGGATCGCAGCTGATTCAAGAAATTCCTATGTGTTTTCAGGAGATCCCAACTCTTTTTCAGAGATTCCATTTATTCGAGGTCCCAGATATTCTTAGGGGGTCACAACTGTTCCCCAGAGATCCTTACTGTTCCTTTTGGGAAGGGAAGGGGGGGTTCTTAATTGCTCCTAGGAATTCCCTCCTTCCTAGGAGATCCCTCTCTCTTCATAGGAGATCCAAACTGTTCATAGGGATCCCACTTGTTTGTAGGAAATCCCAGCTTTCTAGGAAATCCCAACTGCTCGTAAGAAATCCCAACGGTTCCCAGAGTTCCATACAATTCTTAGGAGATCCCAGCTATTCCCAGGAGTTCTGTAGTATTTTTAGGAGATTCCAACTGTTCTCAGGAGTTCCTGACTGTGACCAGGAGTTCCTGACTGTTCTGTTCTCAGGAGATCCCAACAGAACCTAGGAAGTTCTATCTGGTTTTAGGAGATTGCAACTGGTCTTAGGTAATGACAGCTGCTGCCAGTCCCTCGTCTGTTTCTTGTTGCCATGATATATGACCAGTTTAACCGACCTGAACTCTCTTACTCCTCTTCCATGGTATATGACCACTTTAACCTTCCCGGCCCCTCTTAGTTCACCTCCATGATATATGACCAGTTTAATCTTCCTAACCCTTCAGACTTCTCCTCCTTGATATATGACCAGTTTAACCTACCCGGCCTCTCTTACTCCTTCATAATATATGGCCAGTTTAAATTACGTTGCCCCTCTTACTCTTCCTGCATGATATATGACCAGTTTAAACAACCTAGTCTCTTTTACTCGTCCTCCATGATATGTGACTTGTTTAACTAACCTGACCCATCTTGCATATCTTCCATGATATATGACCAGTTTAAGCTACCCGAACCCTCCTAGTCCTCTTCCATGGTGTATGACCAGTTTGACCTTCCTGTCCCCTCTTACTTCTCCTGTGGTTCCCAACTGGTTGATCCTAGTTTGTTCTGGTTAATCCTGTGTTATTTCTTAGATGATTCTAGTTTGTTCTACATGATTCTAGGTTTTTCTGGTTCATCCTGCTTTGGTCTTGTTGATTGTTCTCCATGTTCCTAGTTTCTTCTGGTTGATCTTACTTTTTTCTGGGTGATTCTACCTTGTTCTGCATGATTCTAGGTTGTTCTGTTTTTCTCCTAGTTTTCTCTAGTTTATCCTAGTTTGTTTAAGTTGATGCTGGCTTGTTCTTGTTTATCGTGCTTATTCTAGTCGATCTTAGTTCGTTTTCGCTGGTCTTAGCTTATTCTACTTTATCTTAGCTTGTTGTAGTTCATCCTCGGTTGTTATCGTTGATCTTAGTCTGTTTTGATTGATCCTAGTTTCTTCTGGTTGATCCTAGTTTGTTCTGGTTGATCCTAGCTCTATATGTTTAATCCGAGCTTGATCTAGTTGATCATAGATTATTATTGTTAATGACTGTTTGTTTTGATTGACCCTTTTTTTGTCTTTGTTATTCTTAGTTTGTTCTGGTTGATTGTAGTGTTTTAATTGATTCTAGTTTACTATGATTCATTCTAGTTTGTTCTATTCAAGTTTCTTCTGACTTGCTGGATTGTTATGCTTGTTCTTAGTTTGTTGTGGTTGACCATAGTTTGTTCTGGTTGATAATAGCTCGTTCT
>JAYMFT010019875.1:0-16473 GCA_038088735.1 Panulirus argus
ATGCATGAGTGAGGAGAGGTTTACAAAAAGGATATATGTGTCAGAAGTGGAGGGCAGATGAAGAATGGGGAAGAAACTGGAGATGGAAGGATGGAGTGCAAAAATTCTGAGTGCTCAATGCCTGAAAATGCAAGGTGAATGGTGTGCATTGGAGCAACGAGGTATACAGGAGGCAACATACTGTCAATGGACAGAGCCAGGGCATACAAAGCAGCCAGTGGAAACCACAAAAAGATCTGTGGGGCCTGATAGGGATAGGAAGCTGTGGCTTCAGTGCATTACACATGACACCTAGAGAATGGATGTGAGCAAATTAAGCTTTTCCTTCTGTTCCTGATGCAATCTCACTAACATGGGAAATGGCAAACCAGTATGAAAATAAAAAATGGTGCTGGAGAAGGGTGTTGTTCCAAAGGAGTGAAAGTTTACTATTACTTCCAAAAATATAATTTCACTTCTTGTTCAGCTTGAGAGCATGGTTGTCTGCAGTCCAACAAAAGAAAAGTTTGAATTTCAATTAGATGTCTTTCCTATCTTTAAGAAAGATCAGGAAGTTGCACTGAACTAAAGGTCAATCTCTTTGATGAAAAAGGTCTGTAAGACACTGGAAAAGATAATAACAGAGTAAATGAAAGACTGCTTGTAAAGGAGAATCTGCATATGTGACAGATGACACAGAGTCATGGAAAGGGTGTCATATGTAAAAAGCCCTTAGATTTCCACTAAAGAGATGGATTGATGGATTATGATGTTCCTGCCAGACAACATTTTTTACTATAATACAAAGGAGGTTGGTAAAGAAAACAGGCCAAAAGGCAGGAACAAGGACAGACTCCTTCAGTGGAAAATAATTACATTAGTAGAAGGAAACAAAGCATACATGTCTGAGGAGCCTTCTCAAAATGGGTTGGGGTCACTAGCAGTGTGTCACATGGCTTCATCTTGTGACCACTGCCCTTCTTGACCTATGTAAATGATTTGTCAAAAGCACTGAGCTCATCCCTAAATGTGCTTGTAGATGATGCTAAGGTAAAGTGTAAAGTGAGAAAAGATGAAGATTGCATCAACTTACAAATAAGCCTAGACAAACTTCAAAGCTGGTTTAGAATGTGGGTGCTGATATTCATCTCAAACATATGCAAAGTAATGAGGATGGGATGCAGTAAAAAATGGCTTCAATGCAAATGCATGTAACATGAAAAAAGCTACAAGAATCTGTGGAATCTGTGGGAGAGGGACTTCCTACTTGAAATTGTACTTAAACTGGTGCTACAGCTCCAACTTAGGATAATTAAGGAGACAAACTGTTTCCTGAAAACTATTACAATCATATTCAAGTTCATGGAAAGGGATGTTTTGGCAAACTATTTACAGCATATATTAGACCAGTACAGCACCTTAAGTTGGACCTTTTTAAGTCTGGTCACCACAGTTAAAGAAGCAAAAAGAAGTAATTGTGAAGGGCCTTAGGAAAACAAGAAAAGATGGTACCTGAATTATGAAAGGTGAGTTACAGTGAGGGGTTCAATGCCATAAATTAGCCTAAAATAGAAGACAGAAGAGCAAGAGATGACCTGGTTGCCATGTTCAAGTTTCTAAACCAGCTTAATCCAGTAAGATGTTGGTGACAGTCAAGAGTTCTTTGTAAGATATAAAAAAAAACCCTCTTGAGGCCATAAAAAGTGGTACACATTGACCCTGTTAGAAGAGACATGCAGAAGTACTTTTTCATTTCAAAAAAGTGGATGACTGCATAAACAAGGTGATGAAACTGTGAATGCTGATGCCACACATAACTTAAAATTTTTCTAACATTAGAAAAAGCTCAACAGATAGGGCTCCAAGAGTTTAAAACTCCTTCATCATACCGTATAATTACATGATCACAAACAGGTACTCATAATCACAAACAAAAAAATCTACATCAATAAAAATTAAAAACAATAAAAAACTAAATCTTTACCAACCTTTTGTTTAAGGTCACTATCCTTCTGAGTCACAAAGGCATTTATAAGCTCACGAAACCAATTAATAGCATAAAAAAGGCAGGAAAGTGCTGCATGTTGCTCCATCTTTGAGCGAGATTCAAATTCATCAAATACAAGCGTAGCCGGACCATAAACTGGGCAGCCAAGAAGAGCATCAATATTGCCTAGATCTCCAATGTGAAGACGACTCTCTAACATGCGTAGTAGACGAAACTGTGGTGCCAAAAATACCAACTTGCTCCTGCAAAATTACAAGTTTTACTTGCAAACATCAGTGAAACACTGTATATTCATAAAATATTCTATGTTTCCTCCATGTATTTATGAGTAAGCAATAAGCATTTTTTCTCAACTTAGAAGGCTTCAAAGCTAACTTTTAACCACAGGCCAGTACATCTCATGATCATCGTTTATAAAACACTGGAAAAGATCACCTGAAAATTAGCCAGTGATTAATTAGAAAGGGAAAATGATATAAGTAAGGAGCTATGTAGGTTCAAACGAAAGAGATTCAGTCTGATAACATCTTTTCGACTTCTTTGACAAAGTGAGCTCTACATTAGAAAAAAGAGATAAGGATTGTGCATTTTTAGACTGGTGCCACAAAGAAATTGAAACTGTCCTACATTGTTAGAAAAAACTAGATTTTCAGGCAAGCATGAAAAGAAACTCCTCTGACTGATCAACAAGCATCTGAGTGGAAGAGAATATAATATGCATGTCAGAGGTGCCTTTTGAAAATGGGCTACTAATATCAAGAAAGAAAGAAATAAGGACTATGATAATTTACAAAGATACATGGACAAAACCCAGCATTTTTCAGATAAGTGTAAGAAAACAGGACATGATGGGCAAAATCATAAATGTGACTATTATCTTCCTGGATAAAAATTAAGAGGTGGGAAACAAACATGTGAGCGGACATATCTAGCCTATCACCTAAATGTTACAGAACAATATTTTTTACATAAGTAAATTCTCTATTAGCTTTATATTAAAACTGGAAAAGAAAATGTTCAAAATGATATCTATAGCATATACATGAACTGAATAAGAGTATGTACCAATGATCTGTCACCCCACTGGGAAAAATATATGGATATGTCATTATACGAAAAAGCAACAATGTACCTGGAATAAGGGACAGAGTTACAAAAAATATTACATATCAGTCCTGTATATCCTCTCATCTCATGCCTAACTCTCAAAAAAAACCCTCAGAGCTTCCTCTCTGTAGGATATGTAAGTCCAATATTCAATAAAATCAATGTATTTCATTATACTGTAACATCTAATCTATCTTGGAAATTTGACATCACAAAATTAGCGAAGTCTGCCTCTAAGAAACTTGGAGTCATCTTCAACTACAGTTAAACAAAGGACTGATCCATCCTTGTTTGGAATACTGCTCTCACATTTTGAGAGGTTCTAGCTGTACATACTAGACATGAGTTGAGTCTAAATCAATCTAATTTATCAACTGTCCCAGTCAGACCTTACAACTTAACCCACTTTCCCTATGCCACAACATTGGTTCGCTTTAATTTCCTATATAAATATCAATTTGGTTTCCGCTCCCAAGAACAGGCTGCTCATGTCCCCTCATCATTTGCTAATCCATGTAATATGTGGCAAGCTACTGCATCACATGATTACCTAGAGGCCAATGGTAACTCAAGGGTGTGCCACTGCAATATGCTTCTTCTCCTACAACTCAAAGCATGAGAATTCTACCCTTGATGTCTTTCATACCAACTATGACCTACCCCTTTCTAAAAGGAGATTTTCCAATCTAAAATTCTTCAAACATTTTCCCTCTTCTCTTTTCATTCCTCTCTCTTATCTAACCTTTAAACATTTCAGCTAAGGCTTGGTCTTTATGTGGACTTTCGTCAATGACTGGAGCCTCCAACAGAGAGAAACAATTACATTATATACTGCACTGGTACTAAGCTTAGAAGAGATTTCTGTAAATTCTGAGAAAGAATAAAACAATTAGAATAATGCTGCCAATAAGTTTTAGAAAGAATCTTTATGCCAAACAAATATGCCATGCTTTTAGATGACCCACTAAACCTCCTATTCCATATAATTTAATATCTAAATTAAGGAGAAAATTTGGATTCAAACATACGTTAATATGTACATCCTTGTAATCTAAAAAAAATGGAAAGACAAATATTAAAGATACAAAAGTAACTAACTACATATGTAACCAATAAGAAGGCAATGCATAACCAAAGTTATGACCAACAAAGTGGAATCAAAGCAACAGATGACCAGACAAGTTTACCCAGCCCCTCCCATGCAGGTAAATGATAAAAAAAAAAGTTCAGCAGTCTGTTCAAGTCAGGATTCCTAAGTAAAATGTTGTCTGAAGCAAAATCACTTGGCATCTCCACCTTTAAATCAACCAAAACTGTAAATGAGCATATCTGGGCATTAATTACATCAACAAAACAATTCATATAGAACAGTATAATAAAAGTGAGATCCCACAACTATTCTCTAAAAAGAATACCCTAAATATTAAAGCAGTGGCAGCTTCTCATCAATCTAAAGCATAATTTTTGGATTAAACCCAGATGGTTGATAGACAGTGGATAATGGTGGATGGAAGAAAAGCCCTGGTAAAACGTTAGACATGGTTAAAATTATCAAGCAATTATCATCACTCCATTCTCGTTTACATGAGGTAGATGAAATGCATGGCATGAACTTTCTATAAGAATTAATTCTGCACAATTGGGGTCACCAGGTTCAACTCTGTAGGAAGACAAAGGGCAAGAATACCCAATTCCCTGGTGAAGATTTCCTACTCTATTCCTTACCTATGTCAAATTACAATATGAAATATCACTTTCTAAAAGTAAGGAAAGAAAGGGGAATGCATGACAATTTTTTTCGTGAAGTGAGTGCTCAAGTCATCTAATCCTAATGCTATCTTACTAAGGTAAAAATGGCAAGAAGGAATATAAAACTAACATGGTAATATTGATGCTACTTATCACATGACAGTTATCCTCTGTGAATTATAAAACTCATTTACTTACTCTTTGGCTGCAGGGTCATTCCTTGAGAGCTCAGCCTTAATAACCATTGGTGCAAGATTAATGATAATGCCTTTGTCATCAAAATCTTCTTCTAAATTCCAACATACAGCTAAAGGAAAAAGGTCTTCAGGAGGCTGAGAGTCTGCAGCATAATCCAACACAAATGTTTCTTGAAAATCATCAGTCATCTTTTCACATACCCATTCCTGTTAAAAGGAAATTAAGCTGATAGAAGAAAAGGTGTGGATGCCATAATATATATCCAAAATGTTTCCTAGGCAATAAAGTAAATCCTAATTATGTACAAATCTAGTTATCTATATCTCTAATTCCTATTCCCTTCAGGAACTACCTCAATGGGGTGGCTATGGCAATGGAGTCTCCAATGCCACTTTTCAGCCTTTAGTGCCTCCCCTTTAAAAGGCCAGTGGCAATGGGCCAGCATAGCACAGTGTTTGCAAAGGCTCCTACCTAATGTTCATATTAATTCCTTCTGTCTAAATGTTCCTCCCAACTAATTCTACATAATGTTTCTAACAAATAGTCTTACACCACAGGAAAATCTAGAGTTACAAAAGAATGAGATGTGCGAGTTAAGTGTTGTCAAGTGTTGTGTGTGACAGGGAGAGGTATATTGTAAATTTGTGGACAGAATGCCAGCAGTCCACGTGTAGGTGAGGCAAAAAGAAAAGACAACTAACTGGGTCAGAGGATTGCAACTTGACAACCAATGAAGTGCTAGGTCACTATGCAGCTATCACTATCCCTCCTGATACCCAAATGGGTAGTACTGGTACATAATATACCTCCCTTGTCATTGGATGCCTTTCAACTACTGCCTACAAATTACATACATATAATTATGCCTACCAATTCTAAGAATTGTGATGTAGTTAAAACACAATTTTCTACTCTAAGCAGTGATCAACAATGATTCTCCAGCAAATACTATAGGAATAAAAACTGCATACCTCTCTAAGTTCATTCAAGAGGATGTCCTGAATGTCAAACTTTTTGCATGCTGTTCTTTCTTATTTTTGATTTTCCTCTGCACCTTTTCCATTCTTACCATTCAGATACAACATTTTTGGCATTCCATTCATACAATCTCTCTAAACAGCCTTATTATCCCAGATCTCAATGATCCAAGGCATCTCTCTCTAACCTTCACTCCTTACTCTATCTGCTCTCTAGTTCATATTCACCAGTGAAGTAATCACCCTAACTTGCCTCTATTCTGCTAGCAATGCACATATCATAGACATCTATCTATTGCATACATCAAAAGAGGCTGCTCCATTCTATCTGATGGCAATCTGTTCCAACTTCTTTTCCTTCAACTCATCTAATCAGATTGGTACATGCCAAAACATGCTCTACTTGTGGTGCTCTCAGATGAAAGGTAAAATAAAAGGTGAGGAAAAAAATGCACAAGAATATATTAGAGCTCCTCAGGTTTTTGCAGACCTAACTCTTACAATTAGAAACATTATACGAATAGTGAAAGGTAAAAGACGGAAGACAATTCTACAGCTTAACAGTCTGAGGAAAGAAGGAGGTATCATAATGGTCAATCCTATGTGGCTGGTCTCCACAGAGAAAAACTACAGGAAGTACCAGCCCAGTCACATGCCATGGGTTAAAGCCTTAGCAGCTATAACACATGCAAACAGCTCATGAGAGCTAAATAAATACCTTTAGAAGAGAGAAAGGGCAGCAAGATCACAATGAGGAGAGGTGATAGCAAGAGGGTTAATGAGGCAAAAAACTCTAATTCCACTTTGGCTACAAAAGAGGAGGAGGAAAAGCCATCCTCATATAAAAGTACATATGAAAATAATCTATGTACCCCAGTTTTTAAGAAGAAAATTTTGTAATGATCACAATGGCAGGTTTCTAGAGTACAGTATACAGTATGGTTATGCCCAGCATGTTTGTTTTATTGCAAGGCTGACTTTTAGTGTCAAGCAAGTAAGATTTAGAAGAAAATATAGGAAGATATTGTTCTCTTGCCCTTCAGAATTTAACCAAGTTACTGCTTACCCAACCAAGATGCTGCATAAGTCTGAAAGCCAACATTTCCTAGTTTTATTGCTCTCTCCAATTTCTTGTCCTTAATATTCCTTTCAATATTCTTTCTGATATCCTTCATTCAATCATTGTTGATCTGTGTATGTATCTACGATGTGTATGTCAGATTCAAGACATGGTGTGCAGAGATGTCCTGGAACCTTCCATTTGAAAAATGTAATATTGTTGGATATTTGCAGAATTTGACATTAACTTCAACCTTGATGTGCTGGTCTGATGTATCATGACATAAATGTTATAAAGAATTACTTTTTGAAAATCAATCCTTTCAGTGCTACTGGTGTCAATTTATACTCATATGTTAAGGTGCTATTGGCATCAATCTCTTAATTTTTTGCCACAAACTGAATTCCATGCACTTTGTGAGCTCTACTGGCAGGCTGTAGAAGGTAACCAAACAAATTATCAGTCACTACAGCTGTCTGCAAACCTCAGTAACCCACCTGACCATGGTGGATAGTTATGTGTCTTCTCTTAGAGCAATGTGGTATATAGGGGATGATTGCTGTCAATGGGCTAAACCAGTGAATATGAAGCAGTTGGAGAAAACCACAAAATGTCTGTGGAGTCTGGTTGTGGAAAGTGGACTATGTTTCGGAGCATTTTACATAACAGTTTGGGAGTGGATGTTAGCAAAAGAGGCCATTTCTTCACCTATTCCTTGCTATTATAGCAGAAAAGATGGTCAGTGGGCATTACTTGATCATATACTAATCAATAGGGGTGCAAAAGAGAGACTCTTGAAAGTCGTAATGAAAAGGTCAGTTGATGGGATGCCTGATCATTACCTGGTGGTAGAAAGGGTGATGATTTGTAGAGGTTTTTGGAAAAGAGGAAATTATATGGCTGAAAAAAGGATGATGAAAGTAAGTGTGCTTGGAAAAAAGACTTGTGTGAAGGAATACTAGGAGAGATTGAGTTAAAATGGCAAAAGGTGAGAGTACACAAACCTGAGAGAGTGTACCTCTACTTCTGACACATAAATCCTCTTTTGTAAACTTCTCCTCAATCATTCTCTTGAATATCCAAACCATTCCACAACACCCTCTTTAGCTCTCTCAACCATGCTCTTTTCATCATGACACCTCTTTCTTACATTTTTGCAATTTACTAAATCAGACCACCTTACACAACATACTGTCCTTAAACATTTCATTTCCAACACATCCACTGTCTTCTGCACATCCTCATTAATAGCCCATGCCTCAAAACCATACAATATTGTTGGGACTACGATACCTTCAAACAAACCACTATACCTTAAAAGAATTATTTTCATCCTCTTGTATAACAACCTCTCTTTCCACACATTTCTCAATGTTCCTTGAACCTTTGCCCCCTCATGCATCCTATGGCTCACTTCTAGTTCCATGGCTCTATTAACTGCCACATCCACTCTAAGGTGTTAACAACACTTCACTTCCTCCAAATTTCTCCATTCAAACTCACGCTGCAACTAACCTGTTCCTATACCTTTACGACTATACCTAATAGCCTTGCTCTTATTCACATTTACTCTCAATTTCCTCCTTTCCCACTCTCCCAAACTCAGTCATCAACTTTTTAAGTTTCTCACTTGAGTCTGCCACCAGTGTTTTTTTCTTTATGTTGAAGGATCGAGTCATGGACAAAAGTGCACATCAAGGCCGGGCCCCAATTGAAATAGAGAGAATTAAGAAACGGAAAAAGAAAAAAACAGAAAGTATTTACAAGTTTTTGAGAAAGTGAAAGACCTGTATTCTGAAATGAGCCAGGTCATAGTCATTGGGAAATACATGAGAAGATAAAGAGTTCCAAAGCTTCGACATGTAGGGAAAGAAGCAATTATCAAAACGGCACACCATTATGTTGCCGATGGCTGTATCACCAGCAAACAACAACTGATTCACTTCTAAGGCCCCCCTCATCCCCAGCAGACTACATATTTGCCCCTCTCTCTAAGACACTTTGGATTTACCTCCCGTACCACTCCATCCATAATAAAATAAAGAGCTACGGTAACATAACACACCCTACTACAGACCAATCTTCACCTGGAACCCCTCATTCTACCCTCCTCCTACTCATATACATGCCTTAAACTCTTGATAAAAACTTTTCACTGTTTCCACTAGCTTTCCTCCCGCACCATATATCTGTATGACCTTCCACAAGGCATCACGATCAACCCTATCACATGCTTTCTCCATATCGATTAATGCCATAAACAAATCATGTTTCTCTAAGTATTTCTCACACACATTCTTTCTCACACACATTCTTCAAATTAAACACCTGATTCACATATCCTCTACCACTCCTGAAACCACATCCACTCTCTCATAAAACACAAGCGAACTTGAGTGAAAGGGAAATAAGGGGAAGAGGTAGCAGGTAGTGATAAGGTGAGGAGGAGATGGAGTGAGTACTTTGCAGGTTGTTCATTGTGTTTGATGATAGGGTGGTAGTTGTAAATACTTCTCACTGCTTCTAATGCCTTTCCTCCCTAACAATTCATTAACAAAGCATCTCTATCAACACTAACATATTCTTCCTCCACATTCATAAATGTCACATATAAATCTTCTGTTTCTGTACAGCATTCTCATAAACAATCTATAAAGCAAACATTTGATCCACACAGCCTCTATCACTACTGAAACCTCATTGATCTTCCCTAGTCTGATGATATGTACATGCCATCACCCTCTCAATCATCATTCACCCATACAACTTACCATGTACACTCAACAAACTTATACTTCTCTAATTCTAACACTCACCTTTGTCCCCTATGCCTTTAGACAATGGCATTATATAGTCCTTCTGCCAATCCTCAGGCACATCACCATGATCCATACATGCAATGAATATGTTAATCAACCAATTAAAAACTCAAGTCACCTCCTTTCTTAGGAAATTCATCTGAAATATCCATTTCCACTGTCTTGCCAAATTCCATTTTACACAAGGTTTTCATCATCTCTTCTTTTTTCACCACATCACTTGCCATGACTCTTTCGCATACCTTCCCTACCTAAACACCCTTCATCTATCATTGTGTTATCGAACACATTAAAAAATCCTTCATAGTACTCATTCCATCTCCTCTTCACCTCATCTCTGTTGCCACATCCCATTTGTTCTCTTGCTTTTCTCACACAATTTACCACCTTCCAAAACATTTTCTTATTCTTCTCAAAGCTTGTTGATGCTTCCTCTCTCCAACTCTCATCTGCCCTCTTTTCCAGAATCTGAACCTTCATCCTGCCACTTTCTCTTGTACATCCTCCACTTACTCACCCTTTCCTGTAAGTAATGCCCATATAAGCTAGTCTCTCTTTCACTAACAACTTAACTAAAGGTGAAGAACAAAAGGCTAAGTGACACTGGAGTTCATCAGTTATGGAAACTCTTTTGCTGGCCACCCCCTTGTGGGAGATCCAAAAGGGAACAGGTGTCACAGACATATAGAGAGATAGATAGGATGAATTTTTCTTTTTAAAATCATTCGCCTTTTCCCACATTGGTGAGGCAGCTTTCAGGAATAGATAACTAAGACTCGCAGAAAAAATCCTTAATGGGCTCCTTCATCTCTGCTCCTTCCTTCTGAGAGTCAGAAAACATGAGGAAAGGATTTCTTCCTCCATGCTCCCATCCATCTTAACATCTTCTCTGACATGAAGGAGATATTTTGGTAGTATTCTTTTCATCCTGGCCTAGGAATAAAATAGATTTAAACAATTTGAATTAAAAAGTCTGTAAAACATAGCAACAGTAGGTTATAGGTGCAAGATTTAAGAAGAATTAAAGAAACATGAGAAGGAGCAAAGTTTTCCAAATAGTGGCTCATAAATGATAACATCTTGTAATGATGTATCATCCATCAAGGAAGGTTTTTCTTCATCACTACTAGAACTTTATTCAGAACTTTATGAGATACATTTTGATTTTCATGTTGTCGTACAGATAGTACATACCTTCTTTTTTTAATGTTCACATCTTTTCCCACTAATACATTAGTGGGAAATATATCCTCATCCTTTAAAGATTCTAAAAGTTCCACTGCTTACAGTGCAAATAGGAGGCAACACTTTACATGCTTAAATCCATTTTCATGATGATAACTTACTTCACAAATACTTAACAGTAACAAAGTAAACCTTAAACAGATGAATCATTAGCTTCCTGTTTATCATAGTCATGCAACTCCACTGCTGATGCCTTTTAAGAGATGTGAAGTTGGGACTTTAGTGGGAGCTAAGCATAAACATAAGTGAAGAACACATTTAAAAGACATTCAACTCAAACAGCATGCAAACTTTCTAACCAATATAGTTTCTAAAAATCTCTTAGTATAAAATGATTCACCATAAACTTCTTATCAACCAAAGATCTTATCAACCAAAGAGATAAAGGTGAACGTACCTCTAACTTAGAATTCATACCCTCCTTGAGAGTAACAGATGCCATTTCATCCATAAACAAAGCTGAAGCTTTTGGTGACTTGGCTGTGGATGAGAGGACAAGATGAAGAAGATTTTCTGCTTCCTTAAGCAATGAAGTATTTACTCCAGATACACTTTCTCTGCTGTCTTGGCTCTCATCCGCTCCCACCATGTTTTTCACTGCAAGGGCAGCATTCAGTACTCCAATTAGCTTGTACCTATAAAGAGAATCTTCGTAGATACAAGCATACTGAAAGATAGAGTATGTCAAAAGGAAAATTTTTCTTATTCAAGCTGGCCCCTTTGCAATAGTGTCTACTTTACCATTCTTCCAACCTCTGAATAATATGCCATAAATTCTCAGTCTTTAGTAAATTTAACACAACTAATGTTTTCTAGTTTTCTACCTTTCTTTGTTTAATATTTCCTCCTAATCATATCTGCTGATTACTATAAAGGCTGAATCAGTCCTCACCCTTCTAACAAAGAGCTAGAGCTTTTACTTCCACTACTACAACATACAACAGTCACTTCAGTTACACTATAGCAATATAAACAAAGGATAATCTAGCAATTTCAAAAATTACTAACACATCTTTAATACATATAAGGAAATTTTGATGATGAGTATTAAATTATAAATGAATCACCCAGTTCTGAATGCAAAAAAACAGCACATAAGAAAAAATACTGTGTAACATATACATACACTATAGAATTTCAACATACTTTAAATCAGAATGAGAAAGCTGTTTTCGTATTAAGATGACCAGCTCATCCTGCAATGCAGCATGAGAAGGGTCTGAGTAAACTAAGAGACTCACTACATCAAGGAGTCTCTTCACTTCTCCCATTCCCAGCTCATCCACCAAGTCCAAAGAACCCTGCAAAAAGTTTCTGCATTAAACATTAAATTGCTCACATTTCCAAAATTCAACTAAAGTGTTAAAGTACTATGTAACGTCTGGTAAAAATTCTGAAAAATCTATAATCAAGGTAACATGATATTTTCTAACTAAAAAACCATGTCAGCATGACTAATCACCCTCAGTGCCCTTGCTTACTTCTGTGATGACTGCATAATAACACTGGTCAACAAAGATTTTGTCCCATGAAAAAAGTATGTTTCTTACATAATTTTGTACGCTTAATCCAAATATGTTTTTAGAATTTCTCTACCACCCATATTTTTTGCTCCAGCACACTCTAAATCATTACATACAGTATATATGTACTGTTCTATGGAGCATCTGGAACAGAGTTTAACAAACACAGCTAGTTTCACTGCAAACACAGCTATTTTCATTGTTTGTGAAGTGCAATGGCTTACTTTTGAAAGCACAAGCCTAAATAAATGAGTGACAAGGTGCCTGCAAAAACATGACTGGAAATGTTGGAACATTCAAACAGTGCCCACTCCTGAGTAGCAGTTCTCTGTCAGTCGCAGGCTAGAACTCAATGTGTAAACAGTGTCTTTTCCAATGTATTGACAGATTGTGCTTTTGTGTATTCAAATGTTGTGCTGATACCCCATCCACCATTTTAATGCCGAGAAACTGTGTAAATAGTCCAAATCCTTTCTACTACATCTGCGGCAAACTGACATTCAAATCGAAAAAAACGTTCTATCACACCTCTCACTAAAAAATGATATGAGCATTTCTTTGGTTGTAAGGTGAGTGACCACGATAAAAGTTGGGCCCCCTATATTTGTTGTGTCACATGTGTCAGGCTTCTCACAGCATGGGCAAAAGGTTCATGCCGTATGCTTTCAGCCATTCCTATGTTTCGGAGAGAACCTAAAATCATGCTTCGTATTGCTACTTCTGCCTGACAAATATAAATGGTATAATCATCAAAATCCAAGCATACTGTTAAATATCTTAATTCACCATCTGCTATGAAGCCACAGTCAGGAATTACGTGTGCCAGAGCTTCCAAAAAATGAGACTGAGTGACAATGAGTCCGGTGATGAGAAAGTAGACCAAGTACAGGACAATATGGATCCAACATTTGAAGCAAGCTGTTCTTCAAGTGAACCACATTTGCTGAGTCAAGGAGATCTTAGTGATATCATCCATGATTTAAATTTGTCTACAAAGCAAGTCGAACTTTTGGGTTCCAGGTTAAAGGGCTGGAATCCTTTCCAGAATGAAACTAAGGTTTTTGTATTATGATCGCCATGTCATTTTCAAAGAATATTTCTCCCTTAATAATGGACTGGTGTTTTGCAATGATGTTCATTCTGTTATGGAGGCACTTGGCCATAAATATAACACAGATGAATGGCTCTTGCTTATTGACTCATCAAAAGTAAGCTTGAAAGTGGTTCTACTCCATGACAGAAATAAGTTCCCCTCTGTTCCTCTGGGTCATGCAGCTAACGTGAAGGAATTGTATGATAAATGAAGTTTCTTTTGGAAAAGATTAAGTATGGGGACTTTAAGTGGAATGTATGTGGTGACCTACTAGTTGTGGCACTTTTACTTGCAATGAAACTTAGTCACACAAAGTTCTGTAGTTTCCTCTGTGAGTGGGACAGCCACACAGGAAAAATCATTATGTATGGAAAGTGTGGCCAAAACGAACATTACTGACTCCATGGAAGAAGAATGTCATCAATCCTCCTCATGCTGATTTTAAGAAAATTTATCTGGATAAAACTGGCAATGAAATCACATATTTGAGGATTAAATTACCCAGTATCAGTGACGCAAAAATCCACAGGGGTATTTTTGTACGACCACAGACCAGGGTACTGCTTCGAGATCAAAAGTTTGATGAAGAGCTAAATAAAGTTGCAAAAAACTGCATGGCTGCAATTTAAGAGAGTTTGCAAAGACTTTTTGGGGAATCACAGATCAGAAAACTACTGTGATGTTGTAAAAGATCTGTTGACTACATATAAAGCTCCGTGGTGCAAAATGAGTCTAAAAATCTGCTTTTTAGACACAGACTTTTTCTCGGAAAATCTTGGGGCAGTCAGTGACAAGCATAGCAAAAGATTTCACCAGGACATTTTGGACACTAAGGAGGGATGTTTCTGAAGCCAAATGTATCCAAAAATTGTACACTTCTACATTTTAGAGGCAAATTCTTATGTGTAATACCATCCTTATCTATGAAAGAGTAATTCACACTTATTGTAAAATGTAATTGCTTTGTCACTTAAAAAGCATGCCAGATAGAAAAATTCTAAATACAGATTTGAATTCAGCGTAAGAATTGCTATAGCGTCCAACTATTTTAGTTTGTGGAGAAAAAAAAAATTTATTGACCAGTGTAATAAAACAGCAAGATGGCCAACAAGAATTTGGTACAAAAATGCTATCACTCACTAATCAAGCAATATGCCACTACCTATATATGAGATATTTTGGGAGAAAAATCCATAAGTTGCTTGATCCCTTAGAGAGTGAAAAGTAAAAGGATGTGGAAAAGACAAATCAGGAGATAGGAGCACTTACTGGTCATGCCATTAAAATTCTTGGAATCAAAAACATTTCCCAAATTAAGTTTTTCTTGTGAAAATCAAGTCAGAATGACTGACTACCCGTTGTGAGTAAACGTCTAAAAGCAAAGGCTGTAGAACATTTCACTACACACAAAGGTAAATCAACCACATGATATACCTGAAGAAGCTACTAAAACACAAATCTAACAATCCTATAAGGGGGTAAATACTACTGTCAGATGATAATTTTAACTTTCCGCCTTTGCTGAAATACTCAGCTGACTTAATTGTCCTAATAATAACATATTGAGGTCTCTTCTGTTTTCAGGAAGGTGCATAAAAAAAGTTTGTTTGCTTCAATATTAGGTAAAAACTTTAGGCAGGGGACTCTGAAAACACTGTGCTGCAGTTGCCCTCTGCCAGTGGCCCATAAAGGGTGAGGCACTAAGGGCTAAAAAGCAGCACTGGAGTTCAACAGTTATGGAGACTCTTTTGATGTGGCCACCCCCTTGAGGGAGTTCCTAAAGGGAACGGGCATCAAAGACAGAGACAGAATAGAACAGATAGAATCAGTACCATTAAAACTAAGACTGCTGTTCACATGCCATGTCACAGTACTCAGTTCAGGCATATGTGGAGTCCCCATAGAAAATAAGTTGATTGCTGAATGACCTAACTGATGAAGAAAAACCCTTATCATCTGCATCAGATGAAGAAAAGGAAGAAAAGTAATATGAGAAACATTAAAAAAGAGTGAATCACAGTGAATTCCACAGGATTACACAACGAGAAGGAAGGTCAACACAGGAAGCCACCCCTCCATCCTTCGCTTGGTATTTCTTCACTTGGAACAAGTTACGGAACAGCTGTGTCTAATCTCATTATCTAATAATGGGATTATGGAGGACTTTGGTATCTGATGACAGGTAAAATTCTAGAATGCTTCCAAAGAAAAAAGACCCCTAATATCCTTCTTCATGTTACTGACCACCAAAGTTATATCTGTACATGAAATATAAGTAGAGTGTCAAACCACTTTCAAGAAAAAACAAAACCTTCAATATCCTACCCACATTTACCAGTCACTCTCCCCTGAACACTCTTTTCAATCAAATAATGTAATATTTCTAATCTTCTTTATGTTTGCTAGCTGCTTCCTACATTAGGGAAACTGAACCATAAACAGATGAAGAAACAGCACTTATTTCTTCACATCCACTCTCTACTGTTATGCATAATGCACCAAAAACAGAACTCCCCAAGCCCCAAAGATCTTTCCATGGTTTCCCCTTACCAGTCTTCACTTTTACTTATGCTTGTTTCCTGTTTCCTGTATCAAAAATATCTGTAATGAATGTGGTATGTCATGGTTATGGTTATCCCAAGATATTCCTAATGTTACTTGGGTTAAAAAAGCTGTACAGTTAAGACTGAGGGACCAGTGGATAGCAACTTGGCG